>JBBHEA010000168.1:0-32000 GCA_038088235.1 Zacco platypus | reverse complement strand
GAAGAAGTGTCATTTGGTCTTCCAATGAATAGTACAAGGATAAAAACGGAAGAGGTCAAAGAGTGACGGAGACAGTTGATGATTTCCGTATATTTTTACTACAATATATCACCCTGTATCTGATTACGCATTTTATTTGATATTGCTAATGGCGGGAGTGGGCGGAAATGGGATGCTGACTACGAGTCAAAAGAGGTTCGCCTTCTCAAAAAGTTAGGAATCGGAGAGGAAAAATCTATTTCAGGTTTATGTTGCGTTCCTAGAATAGTAAATCGGTAGTGGGGTTTGAACAGTTCGCGTTTGTACGTGTTTCGTAAGGAAATTTGACCGACACAAAAATTAAGTTAACAGGGATTTCGTATCCGTAAGTCGTCAGAATGGCCAGAATGGCCAGATCGTTGCCGGATCCGGGCCGGATCTGGCATTTGTCTAATGGCCAGAACGTTGCCGGATTGTGGCCAGAACGTGCCGGATCCGGGCCAGATTGAGTGTTCCAGAAGTCACAAGCCAGCCGATGTACAACATGTTTCTATTTAGTGGATTCTTCAACAGATAAGGCAAACGGTTCTCACCATTTCTCCTATGTGAAACCCATCAATGTGGTGATTGTTTCATAGTATATCTATCACTCTAGCTGTCTTAACTGACTTAACCAGCAACTATCGTTTTTCCCCTTCATACACTGCTCCCAGGGAACCCCAACTTTGAGCGCTGTCTCACAATGATCACTTCGTTTTTGTCAACCATCTATGCTACCAGCTTAACTTCACTATCATAATTGAATGACTTCGCAAGGCTACTCACCTTGCTGTGGGTCACGGTCCTGCTCGGAACGTGTTCAACCCGCGGAAAGACATTTAGAGAGAACCTGGAAACCTGTTGTATCGACATAAAACCTCTGCCAAGCACAATCAAAGCCTTTAAAATTCGAAAAACACCGACAAACTTTACTTTCTGCTTTCTGATCCCGATTCATTGTCCCGACCCAATGGAGCCCCTCCGGACAAATACGCAGCATACGCTACTGTCAATTATACAGGCATACATTATCTTCGTTTACCTTTGTAAATCTTTCCGTGGATCAAAACGATGTTTCTAACATGAGGTGAAAATACCACTTGAAGAAAGAACGAATTCGTCAACCGTGGATTTACCTCGATCAACTTCGATGTAGCATGAAAAAATTTCGAAATCACACAAAGAACGCATTCAAATACTGAATAGCATTAATTCTATCAATTTTAACTACCATTTTGGTCCCATATACATGAGCTCAAAACTCCGTCAATTTCAACGGAATTCACTATCTTCGTCCTTGACAAATTCTGACCGATGCACTTAAACAACTCTTCAGGTCAGGTGTTGAAAATGCATCGAAACCAATTCAAAATAATAATTTTCATCGCTTTAAGCAATCACTGGGAATACTTTGAGGTTATGCACAACTATTTTGTTGCATTATATCGATCACAGCATTACACGCACTCAGTCCACGAGTATAAATATTAAGCAGTTCAGATATTTGAAATAGTTGAAGTATACCTATGTATACTCTAAACTGCTTTCTTATGTGTCAATATTCTCAATCGTTCGGTGCAATCTAAAACGAACAGCGCTGATTCTTTTCATTCTCCCCGATTTGCATTTGAGTGGAGATTGTGGCGAGGGTAAACTGTACCATTCTCGCTGCTCTCTATTGGTGTGTTTTTATCCGCCTTCACCAGCGGATGCATACAATATATGAACATAATTTTGATCCTGCCGAAAGGTGTGTGTCTCGTACTCCTGAGAACAAATATTCTTATTCTTATTAACTTATAAATGTCATGATTGGCCAAGAAAGGCAGTTAAGCTTGGCCGTAGCAAAACCGGATTTCGGCCAAAATGGCCTATACGGCCATATGTTCATTGAGAAGCTACGAAATGTGACCAGCCAAGAATTCGGAATAGCACACCGTGGAATTCAAATGCTGCGGTATATATTTACGTTAATATAGCAAAGCATACATGTACAGTTATTAAGCCGTGGATGTACAATTGTGGTTAAAGAATGCAACTCCATAAAATTTATCAGCACTCTGAGGCAAAAGAGAATGGGTCACAGCCTGATATTTTAGCGAACATTTCAAGGGTTTGAAGGATCAGTATGATAATTCATCGAACTTTACAATGGTTTGAGGGATATTACCATCTTGATAACATGATAAAGATGTGCTTAATGTTGACAATGCAGTATTCTACGATGTTACATTCACTTCCCACTCAAATATATGTGGTGTTCTCTCTTTTATCCTATCATTTTGTACATTTCATCTTATAATCAAACCTTATCTGTTACCGTTTTGTTTGAGGCGATAGATATAGATAAAAATCGATAATATAATTCAAATCTTCTCTGCTCTGGCATTCAACTTCTGATTTGTGCTGCTGGCTAATGCATGTTGCTGGAGGGTCATCATCAATTCACAGCTAACTAAAGTATACATTTTTCAGCTTCAAGCCGGATTGAAAATTGAGAAGAATCCAAAACACCGATTAATTAATTATTTGGATTAATTTATTGTAACGAATATCGGACATACAAAACTTTCTATTTTGAGTTATACCATTTCTTTATACACTTCTTACAATATTCTCTCAAGTTTTCTCTTTATCTTGTCCGGATCCGCTACATATATGTGACTTTGTCCAAAGAGATACACATTTTCGAATGTTCTCTAAGATGGGCTATCTATCAACTCTCTTGATAACCATTGTCTTCCCACGATAGAATAATGAGGAACCACACGAGTCACCTTCAAATCTTCACCTCAATGTACACCATACGCCTAACTGACCTTGAGTTGGAACACTGACACCTGAAATAGTTTCCAGCGGATTTTCAAAAAAATATTTGTTTCCGAGGTCAACAACTGGCTGTATAAAAACCTTTGTTTGATTCACATGTAACTTTATGGAAAGTGAGTACTATGAAGGGCTTATAAACTTTAAACTACGAACGTACAAACTCAGTTATAATTGAGTTATTTTGGGCGTCTATACAAACAATGAAATGCTCATGAGTATTTCAATTTCCGAATTTGCACATTCGGAAATTGAAAACAATTTGGAAACTTTGGAAAATTCTACAGTCCCATCCTCTAAATCCTGCACCAAAAAAATCAAATGGAAAGTGTCTAGAGTGGGTCGTAAGCGTTGAAATGATTATCCGGCCTTACTGGGCTACCTTCGTGACCGCTGGCATGCCAGACGCTGCAGCGTCTCGGGTGTATCAAGGTCCTAGCATAAACATATGATGTATTACAAGCAGGAACATCTGACCAAATGTGTTTCACGTGTGGAGCTTGTTATGTTCTTTGCCTCCGTGATAAAATTACAAGATTTCGGTAACTGGCTTTTGGTACACATGTACCTCTTCCATATCAGTAAACACACCGGATCCAGCCAGGATCTGGCCCAGATCCGGCACGTTCTGGCCACAATCTGGAAACGTTCTGGCCATTCAACAAATTCCAGATCCGGCCTAGATCTGGCAACGAGCTGGCCGTTACGGCATTTTGGTAAAACAGACTCGTTTTCTTTGTGACTTATAAGTTAGGACTTAGATTAATTTGAACCCTCTGGCTTCGTTTTCCCATTCATCCGGAACTGCAGTCCGTGTTAACTTAGTGGTTGTGTCAATGACCAACGAATCTTAAATTGACTTTTCTTTTGGAACACGTACAAATTCGAATGGTTCAAACCTCACTTCTGGTTCAAAATTCTAGAAAGGGATTATAAACCTAAAATGTAGTTCCCCTCTCTGATTACTAACATTTTTCGAAAACGAACCACTTCTGACTCGTAGTTAGCATCCCATTTCCACCCACTCCCGCCGTTAACTATATCAAACCAAATGCGTACTCTGGTATAGGGTGCTATATTATAATTAAAATATATGGTGAACGCCAACTGTCTCTGTAAACCTTCGACCTCTCCCGTTTGTTTCCTTTTACTATTCATTAGGAGACCATTTGACACTTCTTGGAACCTCGTTCGGGTTTTCTGGCCGTTTGACGCAGTAGCACTTGTGGATAAAAGCGGATTCTTCATTATAATTTCACACCTATTGGTGTTATCTGAATGCTTTTAAAAGAAGGCATAATAAGGAATGAGTAATTCAATTAATGATATCAAACTTTATGATGTGTACATATATGAAACCAAAAGGACTCAACTGGGATAAAATTGTGTCATTCTGTGCAGAATAACAGCGACATACGATACGATGAATGCGACGATACTTGAACATTTCAAAACAAAAATGGCCGACAAACGCTAACACTGCTTGCGCCAACGTGGTCGTAACCGTATGCATGTGAACTGTTTCTACTGCAGTGCTTTCACACTATGTTCTACTAAACTTGACATGACCAAACACGACTACTCACTCCGAGTGTCGATTGTGGCAAGGGAAAATTGTACCACTTTTGCTACTCTATACTTACATACTATTTTTGCTGTCCGCGCACAATTAATTGCAACTAATCCTGTAAGAATTTTGATAGAGCATCTTATGAGTGTGTCTCATTCTAAGGAGAAATAAATATTATTATCCAGGAAATCAAAAACACTAACGTTTATTGACGAGGTCGGGGTGATTGCTCTCGAAGTCAAGTCAAGTCAAGTCAGTAAATGCTTTTATACACCCTGATGGGTAGATTTTCAGAACAAAGACAAACTGTGAAACACCTGTACAGTTTTGTACTAATGCTAGGTTAGAGATCATGAATTGTTCCAATCAAACTTTAACGTCGTCCGCTTCATTTCATCTTTGCCACGCTTGTTGGACCACCAATTGTGTGTAGCTTTAGTGACGTCTGTCTGTGTAATTCTGGCTGTATTGATGTTGGAGAGTGAAGCGCCTACGGATATATGCCATCAGAAACATGTGGTCAGTAATTGTGGAACGATTGAATAACAGTTCACCTAATGTCAAACTCACTGAATCAAGCAATTATACAAGTATATTCTTATAATGTATATTGCTATGCGAGCGTAAGGTTGAGGAGTAGTTACAACTTGTAAAAATGTAGCTCCTAAGTGTACTCAAGGGAAACATTAACTCACGCAAAACGGCTCACTGATACAACTGCTTCCAAACGGAGTCATTATGTGAACTCCGTGCCACCAATGGGTTAGCACCAGCAAGGATGATAACGGATTACATCTGGAAAATAAAAATGGGTTAATTAGTCAAATTAACGATTGAAACTAACGGAGAAAAGTATTTAATTGAGATAAACATTTATTGTTTACACTGCGGTTATATAGTACGTTCAATTGGGTAGCAAAAGAAGCTTCGGCTCATTGGAGGTTAAATGCACTACCTCGAGATAAAATGGCTAGAAAGCGGTTTAAAAAGTTCAGTAAATGTCAAATTTTTATGAACGAAGCGATTTTTCAGCTACTATAACAGTTGTAAACATTCTTATAATGTTCTCTGCCAAACGAGCTAACCGTTGCAAAGTGGACATAAATTTGAAAACTGTGTTTTGAAACAGTAATTACTGGATACCAGTTTCTCACGTTGAACGGCTCCACTGACACAACTACTGCCAAACGGAGACATTCTGTGAACTCCTTACCAACTCGGGTTAGCACTGGCAGAGAAGATTATGGAATACATCTTAAAAACGAAGACGAGTTATCAGTCCGACGAACATGGAAAATAAGCCAGCAAAATGATTCACTTGGCGATAAACATTTATTGTTCACTTTGCAATGAAATGGTATGAAAATTTAAGTTCGATGAAAAGGGAGTAAAATGCACTTCTTTGAAATATCCGGAAGAGCAACTAAATATGTTGTTTCCATTACTGAAAGGAAGATAATTTTACGATTAAGAACCGCGACGTAATAACATAACCGTGAGTTGCTACATACATCTCATTCAGGGTGACATATACATATTAAAAGACGCTCTGATGAGGTGTATCATACTAATTACACCTTTTAACGATGGCCTAGCGAATAACAGTAAAGTTGACTACAATAAGCGAGAAATCTGTGTCGAACTGAGAATCATTGAAGTAGATACAGTATAGCAAACTATGATGAACTCAATGGATGAAAAACCAACATCAACCATCAACTGCAAACTGACCGTGCCTTATAGGGCAGCTTAAGCAGTAACCTGCTTATGAGTTTGGCGTAATAGCGCGTTTATACAGTTAGATGGTAAGTTCACTCCCATTAGAGCTTCGTTCATGCAGTTAACCGATAATACATGCAACACCAAAGGCAATTGCGAGTGGACTGTGCCAAATAGGGCTGCTTGAAAAGTAAGCGGGAGGGCGGCGTGACCGGGCAAATCCCTAAAGTCATAGTCGATTTGTTTTTTGCAGTCAAATAAGGAGGGAAATCTAATTGAAGAGGGGTTTGACAAAACAAGCCTTGCTCATGCAGTCAAAGTCGAGTTGTTTTGGGCAGTCAAACGGTGTAGTAGGACATTGTGACAGTGCATCTCTGACATATGCAGTCAGGGTCTCCTCGTATCGGTCTGTTCGTATGTGAGTAAAAGTGCGTATTTCATACTGAAAATGGGTTAGGACCTTAGCAAATGTCATGATCGGCAAGGAAAACGGTTAATCTTGGCCGGAGCAAAGCCGTATTTTGGCCGGAATGGCCGATACTGTCATGTTTTTACTGGGATTGAACGCCGTATCAGCTAACATGCGGTAAAAGCTATAATCAGTAAGCCTACGGACCGTTGCAATCAGAGGTGAAACACAGGAAACGAACGTGGACACTGAACATACGGTGAAAACTGCCTCATGTTATTCAATGTACCAGAATCAACAAAGTACTCGGCAGTAAACACCACTCAGATTATTTAAACATGTTGAGGCGACTTAACGATCTCCTGCTAGACCCAAGTGACGATGGTGTAACCATGAAAGCCCTTATTTGGTTAAGGGAAAAAAGCCAAGATGCTAAAACCCCACGATCCTTTAAGGCCGTCTTCTTGAACTCACAAGACCCACTCCGGCTACTGTGAATAGCACACAAAGTGTTTGACCTACCATTTTGACTTAGACAGAAGATAGACAGAAAATGCGAGATGTAGTTGCTCAACTTCAACAAAAACTAGCAAAAAAAGAACGTGATCTGATCATCAAAACTTTTTGTGTTGTCCCACTAACAAAAGCTATATTAAAGCTGCTGCTACTGAAACCGAGAGCGCCGTCATTATGATAAAAAATTTGCGCAGCCTCCTTCCGAAACTTGACGAATCATAATACCTGATGAACCAACACTTTCTGACATTTCTGCGGTGACAAAAACCTGGCTTGAGCCACCCATCAGTAACTCTGAAACCAGTATTCTTGGTTACCAGAAGATCCGCATTGACTGAATAGCAAACAGACACGGTGGTGTGTTCCTGTAAATAAGAACTGATTGGACAGTCTATCTGCCACAGCAACGGAGCAAACAACTGGGTAGTAATTGTTTAGTGTCGCTTCAATAAGATCGGCAGCTCATCCATGGATATGATGCTTGTCAATCAAAGTCTAAGCAGTACGGATCTTAGATGGTTGAAACTCATAAGGGATATCGTCGCTAAGCCAAACTTCTGCATTTTATGAGACTTTAACATGCCTTCTATAAATTGGAATGACTACACTTGTAATACTGGCGCAACACCAACAGAAACTTTTTTCTATGACACACCAGTAAAGGCTTAAATGACCCGGTATTCAGACGTCACATCCTTACGTTGTGACGCCTCAGTATGGTCGGGAGCGGGTACCGAAAGTAACAGATAAAGCTGACTTGCGTAAATTATAAAATACTCCCAGTGGCCCGGCGTCTCACAGAGCCTCTGCTGGTGAAGTCCTACTTACAGACTTCTCGTGATTGGAGACGTTTTTATTAAAGTGAAAGGTCAAAAGTGGGTGTCCCGTGTTATAACGGAGCTGGCGGTTCTTGGTTGGCACTCTTAGGGAGTTGGCTAAACCCTGATTCCAAACCATTAACGACGACAAAGAACAGCTCCGTCGGACTGGATGAATGAGATCCAAGTGGTTCAACAGCCACAATGGCGGTTCTGTTTTTTTTACTGCTGCTTTTTACTGCTGCCTTGCAGTTTGCACTCGATTATCTAAAGGCTGGAGGTGTTCCCTTGAATAAAAAACCGTCCAGCGCTGACGACTTTGCTCATAAAAAATTCCCATGTTATTCCATATACAAGTTTTGAACCGAATATGCTTTTCATTCTACGACTTCTCCGGAGGCGATGCACTCTGTGTTGGATCAGTTACCAGGGTTACTAGATGTGTGAACCTCGCAGCGGATTGTCGTACATTTATGGTCGCGGTTTAAGATCGTATTTGAGCCGACTTATCCTGCACAAGAGAAAAGTAAGTAAGTACATCCTTAAAATGCATACTGCCATGCAATCCGTAGGCTGCGCGAGGGCTGAAATGCTGCCAAGTCGCCCAGGCCTAGACAGGAGCACAAAAAGTTCAGTTGTCCGGCCGGGATTCGAACTGGGGACATTCAGGTCAAAAGTTCAACGCTCTTACCACTGAGCGATCAAGGCTCACCCAGCTAGTGGACTCACCAACGTTTATCAGAAACAATAACACTAATATTCTGTTTGATCTCATCTTTGTTGGACATTCAGAGTATACTGATTATGTTATCTCTCATCGGCATCAGCGATCATACCGACATTCTACTACGTCTGCGGCTTGCTCATCCGCTGCAATCTGCTGGCAGGTTACTACCCAACCCATGGACAGCAGACTTTCACGAGATGTGCCGAAAAGTAACCAAAATAGACTAGAGCCTCACTGATTGCAAAGATGTTGATGACGCCTGGTGTGCATTAAAAAACAACCTCAATCGTCTATAGGAACACCATGTACCCTTGCGCAAAGAAACCGGCTCGATTTGAGGAGCGCCGTGGTTCAACAAACAACTGAAAGTTGCGTTGAAGCTGAAAAACTGCAGATGGAAAGACCTTAAGACAAATCCATTAGATCTCAGTTACACGTTTTCAGAGAAACCGGAAACGCCACAATCAACTTAAAAATCAAAAGAGCTTCAATTTTCAAAAAGTCTTAGTAAAGCAAGCCTCTACCTCATTGCAGAGAATTTTCTCTTACATCAGTTGCCGTATTAAAGATAAGGACCACATCCCCAGCCTCAATGATGAATCTGGTGCAGAACATACTACAGACAGCAGCCGAGCCGAGCTCCTTGCGGACTTCTCTGCCTCATACTACTCGCAAACTGACACGTTTGATGATGATACGCACAATACTCTTGACGCAACAGTGTCTCCAGTTTGTCAAATCAATATCAAAGTGCTAAGTGTAGAACACCTACTCGCTACTCTTAATTGCCAAAAAGCTCTTGTACATGACGGCGATCACTCCTTAGTACTACATCAACATTCTACGATAATTGCCGAGCCCCTCCCAAAATGTATCTCATATCCCTTTTCACTGGAAGTTTACCTTCAGAATGGAAACTCGGTATAGTTAAACCGTTTGGCAAGAATGGCGACCGCATTGAATCATTTGACTACCAACCTATATACTTGACAGCTGTGCTGTGCAAAATCCTGGAAAAGATAGTCGAACGCTGCATTGAACAGCATCTGCATCGGCACATACTATCAAAGGTTCATCGAGGCTTTTTTAAAGGAAGATCTTGCTAGACAAATCTCTTCTTAGCAAGGGAAGACCGATGCACAACCCGAGACCGTCGCACTTCTGTCAACGCCATCTTCTTTGACATGACCAACGCCTTCGATCGAGTCGCTCATCCGAAACTCATACTTTGTCTCCAACGATAAAGTGTGGACGGTAACATTCTACGCTGGATAGAGCATTTGCTACAAGAACAAAATGGGCCGTATGACTTAATGACATGCTATCTTCATGGAGAAAAGCCATCAGTGGGATCCTCAAGAGTTACTGTTCATTCTCTACATAAACGAGGTACAGGATCATATCCAGTCAAACATATTGTTGTTCGCTAATGATCTCAAACTGTGGTGCACCATCGGCACTACGGATGATTGGTGTATTTCACAGGAGGACATCAACCACTTGAACAACTTCACGTCGCAGCTCTGCTTTCCACTGAATCACAAAAAGACAGTGCATTCGGCGATTAGATATAAACCTTCAGCAGAACAGCACTACTTTGTAGGAGAACATCCCATTTAAAAAAGAATTAAAAGTCATGGACCTCAGAATTATGACCCGCAACGACCTCAAAACGAGAGACCACACGGAGAAAGTAAGAGAAACATCTCCCCGCATGTTATGGTCTATCAGATGCACTTTTCGGGACTGGTCTATCGCCACCGCAAGAACCGTGATCACGATAGTTAGTTATAAGAACAATCATAGAGTACTGTGGTTCATCGACCTACCCGTGCACTTCCAGTGAAGAGGCAACTCTGAAAAGCATGCGATGACTTTCCATCCGCGTGATCCCTGGACTGAGATACAAGGAATATTCTGACAGATGCCAACGCGTTATTATCTTCAGCCTAGCGTACGGCAGAATGCGAGGAGATCTTATCCTCAGGCTTAGAAGATATCCTGACCTCAGGAAGGTATTTAAACTGGCTGAACAAGGAGCATTACGAGGACAGCAACTAAAGTTGAAAATACTACGCACGGACCAACTTTCACATATCTATTGACTCTTTTAACGAGTACTGCGTATTTGGAATGCACTACCACCCACAATCGTCAACTTTGCCACCATACAAGAGTTTAAGATTAAGGTGGATGAACATCTCTGGCATGAACGCAAAGAACACTAACTACTGAGACGCATTCACCTACCTGGACAGCCAAGGGGGTGGTATCTTGACACACATTGACGGAGCTAAGAAGGACAACAACCAGTTCAACTGTTTTCAACAAACCTGTACCTGTACTGATTAAAATGCTAGATAATTGAGGAAACGTAACGAAAAAACGAAAAGTCTATTGCGAGGACACCACGATGTTTTATGAAACTTTTCACCTTGTGAAACTAAAGCTACGCACCTATAAATATGTGTTGCTTAAGTGACAATCGACACAGCAGCTGCGAGAGATAGAAATAAAACCTGCAGATTTCTGTGCACCCTAGTTATATTTGCTCTTGTGCCTTTGTACCTTTGTTCTCTCAATGGTGAATTACAGAAATCATTCACCGGATAGAGAATTATGTAAACGCTAGTAAGGTAAATCACTATATCAAAAATATTAATACGAGTTCATTGAAGAACTGTTTCTTGGTATCCACAATTGTGTCACGTTGCAATAACATGTTCACTTATCAACCTTTTGAATTGACTTTTCATGTACTTTTCATAAATTGCAACATCGGTTAGAGTGACAACCATTCACGCATTTCATCTTGGAAAATTATGTAGTAGTAAACGAGTCTACTCGGCATTGTGGTTTATGGTTTTACTTCGACTTTTGAAAATACATATCAATTTTAATCGCAAATTGGAAGTACCTCGGCTGAAATTTAATTTTCTACCACATACTTCTTATTATCTATACTTGTTTTTGTTTGGAACGGCTGATTAATTTTTATATTTTTCGGGAAGTTACTCAAATTAAATTTTTATACAGGCCTTATCACAGATAACACCAACTTCAACCACTTTTTCTGTATCCCTAAGATGTGTAAAATTTCAAACCGGACCAAACAAATGGATATACAACATGGAAGGTCACGGTAAATGCTGCCAAATTTTCTGCATTGTTGAAATCAGCATCCAGACTATTTCGTATTACTTGATGCCCAATGATGCCTTGCTGATGACTTCATGATTCGGGTAGCAGAAAAGAACAAATGATATAAAACAGCCTCTAAACGTGAGATATCGACTTCATTCACTCTTCGTATTGCTTCCAGCAAGCAGGCTAATTTGATCTGAAACTTTAACTTTTGTGATGCATCGCAAATAGGTTGGATGAAATGCAGCGGTATAGCAATAAACCAGGTAGTAGCAAGATTTTATTGACCTTGAAATAAATTTGGAGGTATAACCAGCCTGAGTTGGCCTCGTGTGCAAATTACTATAGCTGCAAAAACATCAATAAAATCACGAAAAGGCTTTCGCCATAACGTTGATTTAAGTGACATCACAATAGTTTTAAGTTAACCATACGTGACTGATTGACCTCCAGTCCACAGGTGGGGAAACAACAGAAAGTTTGTGCAATGGTTGACACATTCCTACAACAGCCAGTCACTGTTTCATTACAATTACATGGTTGTGTTCCATTGATGATAATCAGCCTATCTCAGCGAAGCTGTGTACCGCTGTTTTGCCCTTACCGGGGCTCATCAGCACTCCACGAGCCGAGATCGGATAACGAGCTAATTTCTCTTTCTTCAGTATCTTCCTACTACACCACCACTACACGGTGACTGGGTGTTGCAGGGAAGTGTTAAATATAACACACACTTACTCTCTTTTTGTTCCCTTGTGACCGAAGTTGGATCGATTGATAAAATGTTTAACAACTCCCTACAACAGCCAGTTTCTGTTATATCGTAGAGAAATGGTTGTGTTAGTTGGCTGCCAGCCAACAATGAAATACTAACTCAAAGTTTGAATCTCGGTATGGGTAGTGTTGATGAGTCACAATAAGGATAAAAAAGCTGTCCAGTGCTCCATTGTGAACCACTTCGAATAATTGCCTCCTAACCAAACTATAGAAATTTGACAAATGTTTGTTCGACGGTAAGTTAACCACAGATGACCGGTCGAACATTGATTAGAAATATAAGAGCAAATCAAACATTTGTACAATAGTTACCAGTCCTTTTGGAGAGAAAAAGGCGAACGTTGGTATAATCTTGGGAAGGTCCCAGTTGACCGAGTCTTAGAAGCCAAAAATCTCGTAGTTGGAAACAGACTGTGAGCATAATGTTTGGGTTTATTGATTTTTTATTTACTTGATGCCATGTTATTTAACAGGTATCAAATAGATTTATATTCCTGTCATATCCTCATTGAGCAACAGTTCTGATTGGTGGTTTTCCTTAGAGATGGCTCAATAGCTCTTCTAAATTGGCTATTCCAGTTGGTACAATAGCTTTTTAAAGTGCTGCTTCTTGCTATTGAATATATAGTAAAAGTTGATAACTCCTTCAAACACCAACGAGATTTGTCGGACTATCTTGTAGAGCTTTCGAGTTGACCCGATCTAATCAGCTTTTCCCTATCAGAATGGTTATTCCATTTAGTAACTGTTTTTGTGATCGCTTACAGAGCATATCACTTGTCCCCTGAGTTTATGTGTGTTAAATGGACTCTGAAAGTGCGGTCAGATGTTTTTACGCTGAGTGAAGATGAAAAGCCTTTTTGTGTAAACAACAGTGCTCCACTTATACCACGTAGATCCCTCCACTTATACCACGTACATCCTTTTACGTGATACTTACTGACTACTCCCATCGATGATCTCGTTGTACTATTGAAAACTCTAAGGAATAGAATATACATTGTAAATCAATGTCTAAATTGTATATTAGTTCATTGTATTGGTGCGATGCTGTAGTTCGCTTCACGCACACAAACGCTTGAAAAAAGAACTGTATTATCTTAAAACTAAGTTTGGATGCTTGTTTGCGTTCGTTTGACTTAGCTCAACGTTATTAAATTAAAGTTTTCAGAAAATTCCTAACTCAATCCTAGCGATAATTGTTTAGCGACCCATGAGCAGCATTCCAGTATGTCTGGATAGTTCGGTTATTTTTCATTTTTACGGAATTTTTCGGTTCGTTCTATCCTCGATTATAGGCCTTAATGAAAATTTATCCAGTTTTAGTTCCATTCCAATTAAATAAGTGTTAGTATTCAGACAGGGAGATCAGTGGGCTTATTTAATTCTCAAAGACTAGAAATAGGGTTAACTGAGATTTTCAATTGGATGGCAAACGTTTCGGTACCTAACGAAGTGACCACGTTAATGAGTTGTTGGTCACCTCGTTTGGTGCCGAATCGTTTGAAATCCAAGTGCATGGTCATTGAGCCAATTTTTATCCACTTTTTCCTCCTGAGATACTAATGTTTACTTCACTATTCAGATTAGATATTTATTTGGACCTGACCTAGTACCTTAACAGTTGCCCAGGTTGCCCAGGCCTAGACTTGAGCACACGAAGTTTAGTGACCTAACGGAACTCAGACAGGTGACTTTCATATTACGCAGCTAACGCTAAAGACACTTAACCGCTGCGACTGAACTTCATTTTTGGCATGTCATGCCGAAAGTGCTGTCCAGTTCATTAAGGGATGGCTTATAGAATTCGGTGTATTTTTTAAATGGGAAGGTATAATGGACGAACAACATCCTATATTCCTCAAAATAACTTTTCGATACAATGAAAAACACGGATTATTTGTGAATCATTTCCCGGTAATCATAGAAACCATATGTTTTTGGACGTCGTTGAACTTGGGAGTTACGTATGGTCTCTGTAGGTACATATGTTGCCACAACAATACATTTACTCGGATGGCATTATTCAGTTTTGTCAACATATCATCCAAATAAAAACAATTCCATCCGTTCATATTCGATGTTCAGTAGGATCAACATAGTAACGACCACGGTCCTGCCTCAAAAATTGAGCTACAATTCCAGGTTCTAAGCTGGGTTATATACCCGTAAAAGCAATAACGACGGCGAACTACGAGTCAAATGGTTTGTTTTTGGATGCGAAAAGAAGTGAAACTGACATCTAGTAAATGAGAGTTTAAAGAGTCTCTATTATTCTTTACGGTAATTTTCTCTATTCTAAATTGTACGACAGTTTTTAAAAGGAGTTAAATAGTACTTCTGCTCAAATGTGCCCGGAGTTCGTTCAACGGAGAGCTCCATGCAAATCCATAAAGTTCGAGTTTGACAGCAGACAACTTGTATCTCAGCTGTAGCAATGCCTGATTAAAGTTTTCAGTTCAACAACCATTAACCGGGCACATGAGTGCATTGGTTTGGTTGCCGTCCCAAGCATCTCCAATCGGACGCGAGGCGAGAAGTAAAAAGTCAAGAAAAGCATAAAAATTAAATAGCAGAAATAAAATGAATGCAAGAACGCCACTGTTCGTGGCATTTAGCCATGTCACCTAAAGTTTCTAACCAAAAGGTGGGTGGATCTCGTGGACCTGATTAAAGCAAAAACGCAAAGCAACCGAAAATGTTTGAGTGGGTAGTTGAAGGAGATGTGGGAAATCAATCAGACAGTGGCGTTGCATTAAAGTAAGTAATACGTCATCAATAATTCAATCTACAAAACAAATTTTATTTCTCTAACAATGATCGTTTGCTCTTCTTTCCAGTTTCCATGCAGATGTTCGTGAAATTCTCAAAACTTCTAAAGCTATTCGCATTGATTTTTGGTATAATGTTGGGTGTATCGGTTACCCTCTATCTCTCACCACGAACACACAAAGTGATCAGAATTGAGAAAAGAACGCCTATGCTGGAAAGGAATAGTGAACGGAAAGGTAAATTTTACTACGTCAATGTACCAGAACTATCAGTGTTTAACTCAGCCAACTGAGTTATTCGCCCACCCTTCAGGGTCTAGTGTAGATGAATCCTCTATTCTTTCCCCCTTTATCCTTGTGGTGATTGTAAGTGCGATGCGGTGCCTTACGCACGGGATTCCAGCATTTTTCCACCACATGAAGAGCCAGTATATAGTTTGCCAACACAAACGCTGCTGACATAATAACAGTTTTCAAATTAAATCTAATAATTATCTAAATTCTACATTTCAGTTGAGATTTCCGCTTCGTTGAATGCAACATCCCATTGTAAGTTTGGCCAGTCTTGTTCTACACCGCGTCATATGGAACACATTTTGACTGCAGATTCCGTTAGCATGAATAACGATGAGTGTATATTTCTGAACCGCTATCAAAAGACATTTCTCACTTAAATAAAGGAGACTTAGGTTTCACACTGTAACGGCGACCTTTATCGAAAAATCTGAATCCTCATTTTACGTAACCTAATGTTAAATACGCCGTACATAAGTGCAGTCATCCATTGATACTCATCGTGCATTTGAGAGCTTCTCTTTTACGTGTTATGTCATCTTAAAGTAGAATTTTTAGCATCCGCGTAAAGTCCATATGTTAATGCACTTACTTAGTTTAGTTCACGTTTCTGCACACAGTGTTTATAGATTTATTTGGCAATGTGACGGCATCCATTTATCAACTATGCTCAGGAATGTGTATAGCAACTAGGTGAATAAAAGATAAAAATGGCCAAACCAAAAGACTGGATCAACGTTGTGGCTTAGTTATACTCAGATATGTCGGCAACAAAGTAATGAGCTAACTGAAAGTCAGAAACAAAGATAACTCTGCAATGAACTGACTTTGCCAGAATTGTTCCATGTATTGTTAACCCTCGTGCTTTCCTATACCTGTTGTTCAGTCACCTACACAGCAAACGTCCGTATCAACTCTTGAATTTCTCTTTCTTCTATTGCAAAGAGGGAGTAGCAGTAGAAGACGAGATTCAGAACGATTATCAGCTTGCATGAGTCTTTAAACTGAAATAGTTCTAGACATTTAATTCTACCAAGAGTAATTTTGAGTGGACCAGGTTAAATAACTAACTACCATCTGGCTATTGTACACAGAAATACGTCGACTGTTTGTGTGTTTTGGTGCAAGCGTTTTGATCAATGAGCTTAATTCTATGACCCAGAATGTTTGCCGTAAAAAATAAACAGCTGGAAGTTTTTTGAGTCTGTTTGTGCCCCCGCATTTATACAAATGAAATGACACTCTGAGTAGTACAGATTGAGGAACAAAACAATGAGTATAAAGCAGAAATTAAGTGCATTTGCCAATTATTTTTGGGAACGTTACTCCAATGAGCGTCACTTATTTTGTGAGAAGCAACCACAAAAAACAGTTTTCCGATACAGCAGGTGATCTGAATGATTAAAGCTTCGAATGAGATGACTTAACTGATTTTTACAGGAAGCCCTCTTGACAAACTGGTCGAGATGTATCACCAATAAGTTGCAAAATCACCAATGTTAGCATGATATAGATATCGTTTGCGGTTTTTTAGTTTAATTGAAGTGGATTTCTATGGTCAACTTTTTGTGTATAAAAGTGAAGCTTTGTGTCACTAAAAGTAAAATAATAGCATGAAGAAATTTGTTTTACATGTATGGAATGTGTAAACTTACATTTTTGTTTAACACATCAGGTTCATCCTAAAACGAGTACGAACGTCTTTATCCCTCTCAGCTTTGCCATTCTGCGGATTGGGCTGAGGCATCCAGTACTTGATTTAAAATTTCATTAGAGTTAACCTATTGGTTTGTCTATCGATTGAATGATTGGATTTTTTATTTGTTACTTGAAGCTGTTTGGTTAGCTGTATTCGCTTTAACCAGGTCGAACCTCATATTTAAGCTTTCTTGATTTGGATAGTTTGGAAGCAAGTTTGCGTGCAAAATTTCCACTGTTGTTTTGAAAGTACACTTTGATCCAGGTTAATGTTGCTCACCGGTCCTATTGTGTCTAATATTGCTAACTGGTATGAATGTTTCGCTAATCATATTGGAACAAACACCGTTGTTTTCCTTCATTCGTTTACTTCATTCACTTCATTCGTATATCCTATCAAGGGTTTCCCATATATATGCTTTCATCATGAATATGGGAATCAGCTTTGCAATTAAGCACTGATTTTTTATTCTTCACTTTGTCTTCAAGTTGAAAAAGCATACAAAATACTTTGCTGGATCGCAACAATGCCATCAAACCACGTCGAAAAGGCGATACATGTCAAGGCAACTTGGGCCAAGAGATGTGACAAATACATTTTCATGAGCAGTGTTAATGACTCGATGCTTCCCTCTATAGGTAAATTAAACTTTATGCTTGTTGTTAACCACTCTTTTAATTTCCCTGGCACGGGTATCTCAGTTTGTAGGGCACCAAATTTAAATATACCCACTAGGTCGTTCCCAAACTGAGAGCTCCAAACGATACACCAGTTTAAAAAACAGATAAACAAAGCTTCCCTATCGATGCGTGGTTTAATCGGGAGGGAAGAATCAAGAACGTGTGTGAGCTCTGGAAATAAGGAGAGTGCGCTTGATGGTAGATTGTGATGCTTTGTAACTGGCGTTATTTCAACTTTTCGTTTTATCACGTTGGATGACCTGAGTATTTTGCAAACATTGCTCTAAATGTTCGAAAAGTTCTTTTCTATATAGTTAGACCTGAAATGAATATTTGAAAGAAATCTATTCTAATAAGAAAGAAATCTAATCTAATAATCTAATCTGTTCTGTTTTCATTGCGCCTTTTTTTCTCGTGAAAATCACAAGAATTCGGTTGCATTTTGTGTGGTTGACATCAACCCTTAGGTAAATGTTACGAATACACTAAATTTGGGCACTGAGGTTAACTGTTTCCAAGTTTCTTATGTTCTGAGCAATACTATCGGATTTACAGACACACTGCGATCATCTTGACAGTCGAGTTATATAGGAGAAAGTGTGGCTATATAATTTCTAAAAGTAATCGAACAATTCAAGCGGGTTACTTGAGAATGTGGTATGACACAACGGATCGTGAAGCACAGAGAGCCAAGCTATCCTTCTCTCCTTTCAAGCTACTATAGCTCTTAAACCATTGTGATTATGTAAGCTAGAACCTGCTCAAAAGTTGACAATCAAGCGAATCCTCTTCAAATATACTCAAGTTTCTACATACAAAACTTAGTTATTCAAATAATTATTGAACATCAGCGAATTCTACTTTTATTGGAAAGCCAGTCGCCTGACAGCTGCCAAATCAGTCGCGTATGGAATGAGCAAGTTTATTTTTAGAGTCATTTATCGTCCCCCTCATCAGCTTTTCAACGCTCTATCAAGTTGACGATCTTCTGAACCTTGTACAGAAGCGCAGAATAAAAAATAAGGGTACGGAAGCTCTGACTTGGAGTTCCCGGTTCCTCATCGACTATCGGCAGTGTTTGGACCCGAAAAACTGTAAGAAAGGGGTATGGCAGCTAAGTGCCTAAAGGACATAACGATTAAAACTGGCCTCTCAAATATGCGCTGAAATGACGTTCTTAGGCGTAGTGAATGGTTAGATTTAACACAAACTTCGACGAATCATCACAAAGAGTTTGAACTCAGCGTAATTCACAAACGCATGTCACAGTCTCTGACAAAGTTAATCAATTGATGTCAGCGCTCACTAAAATGTTTTCGAGCAACAAGTTATACCTTCAAACGAGAAAAAAACACAACTCTTTGAAATCATGTGTGAAAAATGATAACACTCAATAAGAATATAAGGCCAATCATCATTTCGTTCGTTTAAATCCATTGCTGTCATTTGGAAGAAATTGTTTATCCCTCTTCACATTTTCAATTGACATGCTTGTTGGTGAAAGTGGAACATTTTATCACCAAATTATTGGTGCAAACTCGGATACTTCCCAAAAATCAATGAGAAAATAATCGTCTGGCTCATGGTTCGGACTATTTAAAAGTCCCTAAATTGACTTTTGAGGTCGGAAATCTTAGCAAACAACTCATTCCCTTCTGCCGGATAATGTTTAAAAAACACTTTTTATCGCTTCAAACACAAAAATAACACTTCTCACATATGCAACCGTATAATTTGAATGCTTGTAGCTGCTGTCACAGTGGAAGGCCGGCAGTACCTTTGGGAGAAAACTAAGTTTGCTCTCAACTATCTATGGAAACACCATGGTGAAGAGTTTGACTTCTTCTATAAGGCTGATGATGATACATACGCCCTGATCGACAATTTACGAAAGCTTCTTGTGGAGTACAGTCCGGAACTTCCAGTACTAATAGGAATGAGATATCCTGTAAGTATTGCAGTGTGCATGCATTTGAATTTGTTATTTTAATAAATTGGATGAAACCCTTAAAGGAGAGTTTTGAACCTGCAAACCTTATGTAAATATTATTTTCAAAATATGTGAATACTTATAGAGATCTCACATTACTCGTTTGGAATCACTAGTGTATGCTTTTTTAATGGAACACGATAATTAAGTACGAGAGGTACTTTTATTGGTATCGTTCACTTAAAAGGAATAACCTAATTGACCAGAACACTTGTGTTTTTAATGAAAAGTACCGCTTTTAAAACGTGAACAGAAATTGTTGAATTTATAAGCAGTAAAATATGATCTTGCTTTCAACCGTTTAAACAAACTTTAGATTAGGCATTGCAAAAGTCCGGTGGGACAACATAGAGGTAAGGCGTTTGGTACTAGGCAACCGAGGCAAAGCACTGGGTCAGATGCTTTACCTACATAGACTAAGATGGCTGGGACATGTGTTGCGTTTGTCCCCAGAAAGACTCCCTTGGCGTGCACTGTTCGCTGAGAAGGGCAATGATTGGTGTCTGGTTAAAGGAGGCCAGTCCACAACATGGCAAAAAGGTATGAAAACCTTTACTGCTGGAGTGAGTCATGAAGGTCGCGTCAGACACAGGTCGGGGTCCACGAGATTCAACCAATTTGTGGCTAGAGACACTAAACAACATGTCTAAATGCTGCAAGCAGGGACCTTCCTGCATTTATTCCCTTTCTACATAATTATTTTACATCAAGCGTTTGTGTGTCGATTGGACTCTAATCCCATTTGGCTTGATGAATGGCAAGCAAAACCACAGCACCCATGTGCCATGTTGAGGGTTGTACAAACTGAACTGAATTGAAACAGATCACAACTAATATAAGGTGCTCTCTGAACTCTAATTGTGTATTTGTTGTTGATTGGTTAACCGGTACTCCTCTTTCACATGCTTCATTGTTTTTATTCATTGTCTTTCAATTTTACACAGTAAGGTGTCTTTGATGATGGCGTTTCTGCATCTATCACTCTGATTCACTGATAACCATTAATTTAACCTTCTACACCTGTTTACTTGGACAAGCAAGAGCACATTGGCTAAAATAGGGACACCAAAATTATGTAATGTGTTATATTCACTCAACCACAGTCGGATCGTACGGTAAATCACTGTGGGTTGCATGTCTACGGTGGTTAGCAAAAGCAGTTGACAATTCTTGCAAACTAACTAACTCGGTGCCCGGGTACGTTAGCCATGCATGAAGAACCATGTGAACTAACCACTATCATTGATTCAAGAAATTTTATAACTGGTCTGTATTTAAATTTCAATAATTTTGAAATATCTTGATTTCACTTTAAAAAATACACAAAGCCAATTCATTAAATTAGATAAATCCCTTCCAAGGCACATTACACAGGAACCAAATACGTACTTTTTCATTAAGTAACTGCGTATCCGTCATACTTTTATTGTTCTTTATGGTTAGAAAGCTAACGAGCTGGCTCCTCGTTTCAACAGATACGGTAGGAGACCGTCTGGACCGGCAGAGGTGGATGTTCTTCATGCATAGTATAATCTGAAAAACATCTGTTGAAAACAGTTTTGATTTAGTATGATAGCTCCTGGGAGTATGAAGAGAAATCCCCATTTGAGGGTGGATAAAAGCGGCATACAAATTGTTAACATTGATATCCTTTGGATAGCTCTTTCTTTGTCCACAAAGAAGTTTGATTCCATGCCACATGTTCTTTCCAGATTTTTTACCCAGAACCTGTTCTGCAAATGTGCAATTCAGTCTCTGTAGCTCAGCTTTGATCAACTAAGGAAAATGACACAGCAATGGAATCACGTATCTTTTAGGCACGCTTTTTTTGTCATCGCAAGGATTTTAAGGAAGGAGAGGACACTCTACCATGACTAATATATAATGTTTCAAAGGGACAGCACAAGTCAAATATAGTGTTACTTGTATCAATGAACACACTGTTGAGACACCATAAAGACGGTATATTCGAAAGCAATGGAATGAGCAAACTAAGATCAACATTAAGTAAGATAACGTTCGAGTGTCACATTTTGCGTTCTCTAAATTTTATCTAATTTGATTCAACAAATGAAAAATAAGCAACACAAGAATGGATTGTGGGTATTGTCAATAACGTACAGTGGTCCTTAGTAGTGTCTGGCGTTCTCGATTTGACTGGAATGAGGTCAGGGGATTGGTGATAACCTTATCAAGTATGGCTTCACCTCTGGTGGAGGAAAGTTAATATCCTTAAAACCGAAGGAGAGCAAAGGGTAGATTGTTGCATGAATAAAGTCACCGACATCTAATCATGGAACAATAAGTGGTAGATATATATCATAGAAAAGATTAACATAAGGGATAGAGCAAAAGGGAGTAATATATAAATTATTTATAGCAACACAGAAAACGGGAGTACCTAGGATGACATACAACAGTTAAACAATCAACACCATTTAGAGGATATTTAAAATAAGTATTTGACTTGCTACACCAATGGGAATTGACAAAGGTAATCACTCCGCCTTCAATTTTTTCTGCCACGTTCTCTGGCACAGCGAAACCCATCTATTCGCAAAACAGAGTCGTCAACATCAGCATTCAGCCATGAGTCGTGGATACAGACAAAACAGGTGTTATGGTGAATGCAGAAGTCAAGAACACTAGTCAAATCCGATATTTTCCAAAGAGAGAGTGAATATTCGCGCTCATGACGGATGGAACAGTCATTTTAGACAATGGTTTGCGACTAAGGGCCTTCTGCCAAGCAGCTCGTTTTTATTACCTCATATGATGGTGTTTCTTGATGCTTGAACTTGAGTTTGTGTGTGTGATGGTGTAAGTATGTTAATTTCCTTCAAATATAACAGTTCTTCTCTTGAATATATGTTGCAAGTAAACATTTGTGTTAGAGAAATCAATGCAACGAACACAGAGGATTGTGCGCGCCGCCGTTGTGTTTGTTTTTGGTTACAAAAAGATGTATAATTTCCTGCATTTCTATCGAAACTTCCATTATGCTTTCTACGCAGTCCATTGCCTCTTTTTGTCAGTTTAGCATTTCATGGCTGTTCTCTTTTTACAACAGACTGTTTTGAAGGATGGTTTCCTTTCCGGTGGTTCAGGGTACGTCATGTCGCGAGCAGCGCTTCGACTCATATTTGATGGCTTAAAAAATGTTGAGTTTTGCTACAATCCGACATTCGACTACGCTGAAGACGTCAAAATTGGTGAGTACACCCTGAATTTCAAACAGGTCTTGAATAACAGCAAGCCAAGTTCCTTGACAAACGGCACATCCAAGTTTCAAATACCACAGGTTTTTACCTATAATTCGTGGAATACTTATGCATATTGTTCATTTTTTCTGATTATTGTTGATTCATTTTCCTTTGCAATTTATTGTTGCTGTGAATTTGTAAATATGCCCATAAAGCGTCGCTGAGCCAACACAGAGTGCATCAACTCTGGGGACGTCGTAGGATGAATGGCATATTTGGTTCAAAACTTGAATTTGATGTAACATGGGAATTTTTACGAGCAACGTCCCCAGCGCTGCACGGCTTTTTTATTCGAGGGTGCACCTCTAGCCTTCGCACAACCAAGTGCAAACTGCAGAGCAGTTGTAGAAAAGCGGTGAGCCATTGAACAGAACCGCCATCGTGGCTGGTGGACCACTTGGATCTCATTCACCCAGTCCGCTGGAGCTGTTTTTCGTCGTTGCTGTTGATGGTTTGGAATCAGGGTTTAGCCAACTCCCCTAGACGGTCAACCAATGGACCGTCAGCCTCGTTATAGTGCGGGACACCCGCTTTCGACCTCTTACTTTAAGGGAAACGTCTGCAGCCACGAGAAGGCCGTGAGTAGAACTTCCTCAGCAGAGGCTTTGTGAGACGTCAGGCCACTGGAATTATTTTATAAGGCACGCAAGTCAGCTTCACCTGTTACTTTCAGTACCCGCTCCCGACAATGCTAAGACGTTTGGAGACAAACCATGTTTTCACTGAACGTTTTTTGGAACTTTGAGGAGGTGACGGTGCCTGCAGTAAACATCGCGACGGAATACCTATATTCAAGAAGCCTGTCCTTTTTATCGAGTGGGTTGTTGATTCAAGTAATTGTATTGATTTTGGAAACTTGTATGCAGCGTCGCACAACTTAAATATTCAAGCTTTTAAAGGCAGGAATCTTGAACCCTCTTTATTTTATACGCAACAATAACGTGAATGTTCATTTTATATTTTGCTACAGGCAGATGGAGGTGCTCACTTTTAGTTGGCATAGTTGATACCGTTTTTTGGGATTAAAAAAGTGCAATCAAACATCTCGTATGATTTTAATTTCTGTTTGACTTACATCAACTGGCAGAGTAGTACTAACGATCACGTAGTGCGTACTCAGCTACATTTACATTTGAAATATTTTGGGAAGGCAAGCATTAAAGTGGTAACCGAATGCGCTTTTCCTTAGGTGCCTATGTTCATGTTCAGTGGACATATCGGTTCCATAAATGGGAAATTTTGTATGTTCCAGCCTTCTGCTCCCATGCGCTTGGGATTCCAATGGTCCACAGTTTGGATGAAAATGGATTGACACATTTTTATTGTTTTTCACCATTCACGGAATTGGCTCAAAAGGGTATGCACGCCGCTCTTTCGTTTATAAAAGGAACCAGCGTGAGTCCTCACTGTGGTTGAAACTTCTCAACTGCTATGCAAACGTCACGAAGCTGATTTTTTTGTCTTTCTGTTTGTTTTTGTTGTTTCTTTAAGGGAAATTGAGATTCTTCTTGCAGTAGGTTGTTAGCCAAGTAGCCATATTACTGATACCAACACTTAGAATTTATCGGAGAACGTAAAGTTGCTTTCCATCCTATCGCTAGAACAGCATGAACAGCACGAAGGGAAGAAAATATTTGGATACAATTTATAAGGGTTGTGTAATGAAGTGAGCTGAGAAAAACCTGTTTGTTTACTGGAAACAAGAATGACATCTTGTTGCTATAATTTTTTTCGGAAACCACCATACACAACGTTAGCTATCCCATTCATTTTAGACGAAACTGCATGTGAGAATCCATTTTCATGAAATATAATACTAAAAGACAGCGTATTTAATACATAAGTGAATAAAAGAACCTTTACTTATAGGTTTGAACTTTCATGAGTATTTGTATTTGTTATAGAACGCGTCACCATATTTGTTATGTACCCGGAAGATGGCACGATCTTTTTGTTGGTCCATCTAACTGATATAGACCAGAGCAGACGACCTGGTAATGTCCGAACCTTGTCAAGGAGAACACACAGTTGGTGGATAACCTCATGTATGTGATAGATGGTGCTCTGAAATGCTGATTCTTGTTTTCTTGGGATTGGGTATCTCCTTTAAAAGTGATTTTGATCTCACAATTGGAGTTATAAACGTCAGCTTTGGTGGTGTGTTTGTCGGAAGATCTCAAAAATGCACAGCTCATACAGTTCAGCCGGGTGAATTTTTGGACAAATTCCACAATCATATCGTATTATATCAACAAAGAATTTAACAGGCCTTGCGTATTCATGGGTATCCGTTTGGCAAGGATTCCTGATGTCACTACTCCTGGTCAATGGAGATTTGTCCTGTCTGAATTTTATCCAGCCTTCATTGGACAAAATCACATATTGAAGTAGTTGAAGAGTCCTGCTTTCTCAGTTCATCCAAGTAAACACTGGCCATCCAATCGAATTGTTTTACTAAAGAGAGAGACTCTTGAACACGCCTTAATCAGGGAGGTTTCCGAACTGGTATGGGATGTAACGATCAGAGTTTCACCTTGCAGTGTAACTTAGAACACCGCTTCAAGTACCAGAAACCATATGCTGTTTGCTTCATAGATTTCCGAGCTGCTTTCGATTCGGTTGATTGAGGAGCTTTATGGCGAATTTCACTGGCCGATGGAGTTCCGCCAAAGCCTGTTCACCTCTCCGGTCTTGCTACGCTTCAACCAAAGCCCGCGTCCGCATGTATGGTGAGGAGTTAGATGAATTCAATCTATAATCAGTAGTGAAGCAAGGTTTTCCTTTTTCACCAGTCCTCTTTAACTTCGCAATTGACTGGATAATGTTTCAAGCCCTCAAAGACTACAGAGGTGTGCGACTAAATGAGGAATTCTGGGTCTCCGACCTGGAGTATGCCGATGATGTGGTTTTTCTGGGTACCGACTTTGTCAGCCTTCAAACCCAACTTGAACAGATTAACAATTGCACGGCAATGATCGGTTGGGAAATAAATATTGCAAAAACTAAGGTTTTCTCTACATCACCCACTGATAACGGACGATTACCTAAACTGTACGGAACAGCGATAGAAATCGTTGAGAGTTTCAAATACTTGGGATCTATGATCCCTCCAAACGGTTAAGGGAAAGGCGAGCTTAACAACCGCATCGACTGCTCCATAAAAGCTTTCGTTCATCTAAAGTCCGCCCTCTGGCGCAGAACGGAAGTAAGCCTTCAAACGAAAGTTCGTATCTACCAAACTGCTATCCGTCCCATTCTGTTGTATGGATGCGAAACCTGGCCACTGCGTGTAGAAAACACCCAAATACTCGAAGCCTTCGATCATTGGTGTCTCCGAATGATACTCAGGACAAACTAGATGTATAGGATATCAAACCAAACCGTTCGCCAGCACTGTTATGGAATTACAGCTCTAATAACTTACATTCCACAGCGTAGAATGCAATGGTTCGGGCATGTTCGTCAAAAATGTGAGGGAACGTTGGCAATAAAAGTGCTTGATCCAGTTCCCTGACGCAGCTGGCGGTGCCGTCGCGGAGGTCAAATTAAAACTTAGCTCACAACGATGAAAGGAGATATCGATAGCTTTGGTCTTCAAGCGGTCTACGGAATTCGGCGATGGAAACAAGACTGGGTTTCAATTTGCGGAGAACTCGCCGCCGATCGCATAAAGTAGAGAGCTACTGTACGGGACATCAGTGAAGCCGGCTCATCCTGTACCAGGAGATAGCCGAAGTAAAGTAATAAGTGGTAATCGAATTGTTGAGCTAGAAGTGAATATCATACTCAAAAAGAGGTTTGCATTGACACATATTAATCAAGTGAACATGGTTTGTTTCGCCGACTGGCATAAGTTATCGAAATCTGTGGTTTGGTCGATTCATATTAAACGGTTCTTGTTGATTATATGTGACATTCGCAGTGAGCATCCGATTATAGTCGGTTTAATCAGGGTCTCCGTAATCGACTCAGCATTAGTGATCGTTATAAGATTGGTTCGGGAAGAAGCGTTCTATATTAAAATCATAATGATATCGTCCACACTAATTCATACAGTCGAATCGACTTGTATGGGGAAGCTGTGCCCTGTGATGTGTGATGGCATCCTGAGTGTAGGGGGTGGACTATGAAGCGCCTAACTACATTTCAACATTATACATCCGATAACTCTTCCTGGAAAAATCCCACTACTGGACTGAGTATCAGAAACCTCCATTTGAGAGAAGGTCATGTTAGTGCCTCACGTTTACTGTCAAGTATACGTGAAATATTCTGTAAACCACATGTTGTCGCTGCAATAAATGAAGTTCTACATAGTTGTATGGTTTGTTGAAGACAAAGCGTATTAGTTGGTAGTCAAATATTGCTGGTACCTCCTAAAATGCGATTTACCATGAAAAAATTTGTTTTTCTGCACCGGACATGACTATTTTGACCACTGCAAATTGAAATAATCCAGATCAGTTGTTTACTTGCATGAAGTCAGGAATGGTTCATATCTAAGTCGTACATTCTATGAACATTGATTCTCTCATAATGGCGCTTATGATGTTTATTGGAAGAAAACGTCCTCCTAATGACGTGTTTTCTGACAACGGGTTGAAATTTGTTGGTGCATAACGTTGGTTTAAGAACTGCATATGTTCCCTGGAGAATGGTCGCATTACACCGATGTGATGTCCTAATGTGCATTTCTATTTCACACCTCTATATTCCAATCACCGTGAAGATTCTTGGGAACGCATCATCAAATCTATTCAAAAAATTCTGAACTTGACCCTCTGTGAAAAATTAACAGTGATGAAGTATTAACTATCACTTGATTATAATTAGAACGGATTCTGAACAATTTCCATCTATCCTGCTCGTAAGTGACGATCATGTAAAACTCATTCTCACTTCAAATAAACCACAACTTTTACGAGGTAACACCGGTTTGATTTCTAACGCCACGGTACTTGATAGATATCGGTTTCAATGGAAGCAAGCACAATATCTTACATCTCTGGTCTGGAGACTGTGGATTCGTGAATGTCTCCTAACGTTCCAGGCACGACAACAATGGATCTTAGGCAGGATGAATTTTACAAAAGGGTAATGTGGTTTTTGTTGTAATAGATGGACTTCAAAGAAATATCTAGTCACAAGGGTTGATAGTTGACTATCACAGCGACGTCGATGGTTTAGTGAGTACGGTTGAGTAAAAAACGAGCAGTAAATACTGTAGTGAGACACCCATTGCATGTGTTTATCGGAATCGCTTTCTGCTGAGAACGGGCCAGTTCAGACATCCAACGATAGACACTAGGATGTTGGTTCTCCTCGAGTGGGAGGTGAGTCGGTGGTCGGTCGCACCTGGAGTAACCAGCAAGGACTAATAAATCTTCTAGTATCGTTCCTGTAGGCTTTTTAAATTGATTTTATTACGTCGAGATCCCAATAGAATTTTGTGAGCGATGAAGCGTGTTTTAAATGACAAAATTCTTTATCAATCAACTTCACTGCACGTGATGCAGAACAGTTCTGATTGAACTTCGACTCGTTTTTCACTTTTCTCATTGTTTTGAAGTCATAATTTTTGAACTGCTTCTCATTATGATGGTTAACAACCTTGTTTCTTTTTTCGATAGTGTTATGGAGAAACACTTATTGAACCTTTGTGTTTTCGTGTAATATATCCCAAGGAATTGTAAAAGTTGACGAATCCTTTTTTGTACATGATCATTGTTCACCTCAATATTACCCTAGAATTACCTGGTTCAATCGTTTTTTCTTTGGAAATCAGGAAGTTATCTGATGACAAATTTGATTATTACAGATATCCCAAAGTTTTATTCACTAGAACGTGCAGTTCAATCTGGTTTAAGGTTAAGATGAAAACCCACTTCATGGATTCCAAGTATATTTCCAGAATAGGCAGTATGCAAACGTAAAAACTTAATGAAACCCTTGAAATTTATTTCAAGATTCACTAACGCCGAGTTACTTTATGGAGCAAAACTCAACGTGTTACTGATTCATTGTACTGTTTCATTACTGTTTCATTGAAAAATTTCATGCCGAGACTCAATTGCTAAGAGAATTTGATTCGTAACGTGTGGATTACAGGATCAAACATTGGCTCGAACAGTCGGCCATTGCGTGCTTCTTCCCGGGACTGAGAAACCAACAGTGTATCTCATCGGTTGTACCTCCAAGTCGTATTGTAGCAAGCAGCCGACTTCATGTTCCAAGAGGAATTATCTAACTTTAGTGATCATATAAACACTCGATGAACATTCTCTCAGGTTCAAAACGACAAATTCACAAAAGTCCTTTGTTCTGTATCACATCAAACTTTCACGTATAATCAACTTCACTTGAGTATGAACTTCATTTTTGTTGAGCTCACTGTTTTTCTCTATTTTCAGCCACAGAAATGCTGTGCCTCCCATCCAGTAGCGTTCCATTATATCAAACCAGTGGAGATGCATTTTCTGGAGTACATGTTGTATTCTGTACGGTCTTCGTGATTTTGGCTTTTGTGAACGAAAAATTTTATTTTTACTTGCATCGTCTTGAACGGATTTTCTAAACGCTTTATTGCCTAGATGTGATGATTCACTTAAAACTATACATTTTTTAGTTCCACATTTATGTATACTGAATTTCGATCCGCACAATTCAAAATATCACATGCATTCTATACTACGTCTTCTGAATCCGATAGCCAGTTCTAAGCCAGAAATAGTAATTCCGATAAAATACATACATTCACTATATGAATACAAAGTGGTGCATATAAATTGGAACAGGCTTTGGAGCGCGCCTTTTGAACGGCTGCGCCACATTTCGCTGAGATCCTCGCATCGATTTTTGAAACACAAATGTGCACTCGCTGCACGTTTTCCACAGAACAACCGTTATATTTCAAGCAAAGGAACATGTTCATAACGTCAATCACACGAACATCAAGTTGGAACATCAAGAAACACCATCGTATAAGGAGAAGAGAATTCTCTTCTCGGCTCGTTAACGAGCCGAGTGGAACAAAGACTCTAGTCACCCACCGTTCTCCAAAATGACTGTTCCATCCGCCATGAGCTCTCACATTCGGTCTCTCTATCGGATTTAACCAAAGCTTTTGATTATCGCACTGACCAGGACACATTTGTTATCTATATTGATGCGTTATTGCTGTTTTTTGACTGAAATGTTGGTGATGTACCAATAGAAGTCTGTTACAATACAATACAATACAATACAATACAATTTATAGCTTACATGTACTTACTTCTGACATATATTGCTTATCTGTAATAGAATTAGTAAGTGAATTCTCACATCCCTGCCGTACACTTGAAATGCCAAATACAAAATGTCTGAACGTTTATTCTTTACGAATGACAATTGAATTTCAAATATTCATGTTTCTTCATATTTTCTCTTAATTCATCTATATTGTTATTATTATTTGGAGTTATGGCATTTTAAACCATGTGTTTTTCCTACTTGGAGCCTTTGGATGCAACTTGTACTGCACGTGACATCAAATAAAACTTTATCTTTTTGGAATCTGGTGGTCAACGCGTCGCATACCGGGATAAGAAGTGGAACCCGCACTTTTTCAATGCTATTGGTAAATCGGCTTACACATTTATCAAAAATTCAGCAATTCTAAGCTACCGGTCTCTGTTGTTCATGATGAACTAGGGTCAATTCTGCTCTAGTATGTAATACCAGTGAATTTTTATTCCGCTGAAAGCGCGAGATTTCATTCCATTGTGCGTAATCCCTGTCTACGTTCGTTTACTCGTGACTCCATCCTGTATCCACTGATGAAAGCTTTCAAGTGCATTTTCGGCAATTTGTTGGGCAAACATCTTAAAGATCGTTTGGTTGAAGGTATCAGTGACACAGATTTGCAGAACGAAACGACAAAACGTTTCAAACTCAAGTTTAAAGTCGTTCGCGCTCATCGTGAGTAGTTTCAAAGTTTTTTGTGTCCACTGCAACTATAACTTCCCAGGAATCTACGGCATTTTTAAACTTGCATAAAGACAAATATGTAGGAACTGTTCCACTAGACCGGCGATTCAAATTTATTCTTAATTCTCTTGGTAAATACAATACGGATACTGATGAAAAAGTGTTGGGAGCTTGCATCATGTGACAAGTCCCATTCAAGATACACCTGTCGATCTCGACAACCAATATGCAAGAAAATCTGGCATGTTAAAGTTCAAAAGCTTGTTGTTTAGTGCAAACTAATGATCCTGAAGTGAGCGATGTCGAAAACCAGTTTTCCTTGTTATCTTTGTCAGTCAAGCCTTGTGTTTTTGGTCAAATTTTTAATGAATTTCCAGTTTGAATAGCAATTCTCTTGAGATTATATTGGACATTGATAACTTGTTATTACTCATTTCCCTGGGAGCTTCGAAAAAAGCTCACTTATGCAAAGCTGCACCGTACTATTATAAGCACGAAACACAATTTTGAGTAAAGTCAAGTATTCGAAAACGGTGACTCCAGCCTTCTCATAATCTTAGGTGAAAGTTACAATTCCGCAATTTCACAGAAATCAAACAACGTGTCTACATCGTTTAAAACAGAATGCAGCGTTTTTTCATAATTGGAAGCTTCAAAATAAAGAGAGTCAGAAGGGAGTCACACGGAGTGGACTTATGAAACAGGGAGGATTTTTCCTTGAATAATAATTATGTAATAGGTAGACCCGAAACAGGAATTGATTGAAAAAGTTTTAATTCGATACGAACAGCCAATATTCAACGGAAAATGA
>JBBHEA010000167.1:0-32041 GCA_038088235.1 Zacco platypus | reverse complement strand
ATGTTAACTGACACTGAACAATGAGCGGAAATACGTGCAGCAGACCAGTTAAGTTGTGAGGATGCCAAAGTGCCCAGCAGTCGCGCCATATCACTGACGTGTGTACCGTCAAACTAGCAGATCGTTTCACACATTCATTCATTTCAGCGTTGAAACCGTGTACTGGATTGTACGGTGGTTTCTGCTGCTGTATGTTTGTTCACCGAATAAAAAGTATCGTTTCACTAACCTGAAGTTGACTCTTGCCAGTTAGTAAAAAAGCAAACAGCTATCACTGCACTATGATACATGCTGCTATGCAACCCATAGGCTACATGAGGGCTGATATTCTGATAGATTACACAGTTCACACACAATGTCCGCGGACCGGCTGTGATTCGAACCGGGGACACCCACATTACGGAGCCAACACTCTAACTACTGAGCCATCGTGACTTATCAGTGGCTTGAATCAAGTGAAATAACTTTCTTCTGTTCCAAGTGGAATAGGCTGATTAACACTCGGATGCACGTCTGAACCACCAGGTTTCCCTGTTCACTTTCAAACTTGCATTCGGTTGACGCGTGATAGATGCACGCGGCCGATTATATTGACTACCAGCTGTATCACCCGGCGTACGTCAAGGAGTGACAGCGAATCTGAGGAGACCCAAGTGTACAAAAGCGTTAGACATACCCACGACTTTCTAGACCTGCTTCGTACGAAGATTTCCGAAGGTGTGACCACTGCCATCGATACTCTTGGGTGTGTGAGAACCAAGCTTTCTGGATACAATACCCTGACAGTTGGTCAGCACATTGTTGAGAAAACTTACCGCCACCGAAGCACAGGACTTTACGTTTCGGCCGCCCACCGAATTTCATCGCAACCAATGCGTTATCCTAATCAGCAATGGTGTTCCAACTAAGTCTACAGTTGCCAGCACAACCTCAACATCAGTTACGTTCTGTTATGTGATCGATTTGTGTCCTTATTGTATAACCAACACGTCGAGCACATGTGAGCCTCCTGGATGCATATCCGGTGGTTTCAGTCCACTAATCCTCGCGTTCAAATCCTAAGCAAGTATAACGATTTCTATCCTATGAGCCTTCTGCAGCGGTTCTTAAGGTTGGTGTTAAAAACTCTCCCTAACAGTATCCGGACTACAGTAAGTAGGAGCGTACGCAAAAATAACATCCAAGGTTCAGTTCATTTCAACAACCATTAACCAGGCAAATGTATGCGGTGACTTGGGTTGCCGTTCCAAACAACTCCATCCAGACACAAAACGGGAAAAGTCTAAGAAAAACAAAATTTAAATAGAAGAGAGTGAATGCAAGAGCGCCATTGTTCACGGCATCTAGCCATATCACTTAAAATCTCTTACCGTAAAGCGCCTGAATTTCATGTATCCCATCCAGGTAGTCTTACACGACCTATGCGATTCAGTGTGGCAGTCAATATTTTCATAGCTTTCTTCCATTCATGGATTGTCCATTCTTTACACGATGCCAACCACAGCCCATCTAAGCAAGCAATGCACTCCGTGAGAGCCTATCTTGGGACACGCGCAACACATGTCCCAACCACCCTAGTCTTTTTAGGTCCAATACCAAATTCAGTGCCTTACTGCGATTACCATGCACTCAACGTTTGACTTCAATATTGCTGATATAGTTGTTTCACCAGACCCTGCAACTGCTGTGTGGAGAGCGGCGATCGAACTCCAGCAGTCTTGGTCTATCCTTTGCACCCCGGGTTTCTGCGCCATCGATCAGTACTGGTCGTACAGCCGCGGCATATACTCGTTTCTAGACGAATAGGTGAGCGGCTCCCACAGTTATGCGCTGATCATAACCTGTCCCTCGCAAACACAAATTTCCAGCTTAAACGATCTCGACGAGTAACCTGGCGACCACCACACATAAGTCAACGATGGACACAACTAGACCATGTGGCAGTCAGCTACCGATGGAGAGCTTCAGTTCAAGATTGCCGCTCCTTCTGGCTCACCCTTTTGGTTCTGATCACACCCTAGTGCGCGCGCGAATTTCCATCAGTTTCCCGGCTGGGCACTGCAGAAGACAATGACTTGACCATATCCAACATCTGATATCTGCTAACATAGCCCAATGGTATCGAACTGAGTTGGCTCAACAACTCTCACACAATGAGCGGAGTATCGATCAACTGGAAAATGAGTGGAAGAAAATCAAAGAAGCCATGCTGTCCTCCCTCCAAACAGTCTGCCGACATATCCGCACACGTCCAAAAGAACATTAGATCTCAGCTCGTTCTGCCACCCTCATTGAAACCAGGAAAACCATACCGGCAAGCAACAACCATGACACCACCCGCAGAAATCTTAAACGCGTTACGAATCCCATATATGGATTAAAGGAGAAGTGCCTGCATCCTGGGGCATGAACATTATAGCACCAGTTTTTAAGAATGGTTCTAGGAATATTTGTTCCAATCATAGAGGAATTCGTTTGATTTCTGTCACGCCAAGCTCATGATGTGCATAATGCTCCGTAGATTGTCGCCATCACGTGAACAGCGAATTCGGCGAGAAGCAAGCTGGGTTCCATTCAGGGCGTGCTTACGTCGATCGAATCTTCGCCCTATGCTTGCTTCTTGAACAGCGACACCTGCATCGCAGACCGACCATTGTTGCGTTTCTGGACATTCGTGCGGCCTTCGACTCTGTTGATAGAACAGTTTTATGGGAATGCTTATTGAAAAATGGTGTGCCCGCGAAGTTTATGAACATCCTGAGATCGTTGTACTCCAATACCTCGACACTGATTTCGGCTCATGGCCAAATGTCTTCATCGTTCGAAGTATCGAGTGGTGGTCGACAGGGCAGTTCTATTTCACCATTTCTCTTCAACTTCGCAATAGATGATGTCTTAAAGTCAGCATTAGGGGGGCTCGTTAACTGGTGTTGAACTGCTTCCTGTTAACAAACTCTCTGACCTACACTACGCTGATGACATCGCCTTGCTTAGTGACAACCCACATGTTCAAACTGCCTTGAACCGCTTGGCGATCGAAGCTAGTCGTTTTGGTATATTCTCCGCCCTCACAAAGAGTGAGGTGTTACTACAAGATTAGCAGGACTCTGTACCTGCGCTTACCGTCTGTGGTGAGCAGCTTGAGTTCAGTTCAGTTCAACAACGATTAACCGGGCACATGAGTGCATTGGTTCGGTTGCCGTCCCAACATCTCCAATCGGACTCGAGGCGGGAAGTAAAAAGTCAAGAAAAACATAAAAATTAAATAGCAGAAAGAAAATGAATGCAAGAACGCCACTGTTCACGGCATTTAGCCATGTCACCTAAAGTTTCTAACCACAAGGTGGGTGGATCTCGTGGACCCCATCCGGGTAGTCTCACACAACCCACGCGACTCAGTCCAGCAGTTAAGGTTTTCATACCTTTCTGCCATGTCATAGACTGTCCACCCTTAACTCGATGCCAATTACTACCAATCTCAGCGAGCAATGCACGCCTTGAAAGTCTATCTGGGGACATGCGCAACACGTGCCCCAACCACCTCAGTCTTTGAAGGTCCAATACTTGGTCCAGTGATTTACCGTGGTTGCCAAGCACTCTACGTCTGATCTCAATATTGCTGACTCGGTTGTCCCACCAAACTCTACAAATGCTGCGTAGACAGCGGTGATCGAACACCAGCAGTCTTCGTCTATCCTCTGTGCGCAACGGCCAGGCTTCTGCACCGTAGAGCAGAACTGGTCGTACGGCCGCGGCATACACTCGACCTTTGACGGTCAGACGGATATCGCGTCGGTGCCACAGATGGTTCAAGTTGGCGAAGGCCAAACGAGCTTTCTGTATGCGCGATGTCAGATTGGACAGCAAGCCGCGATGGCTCAGTGGTTAGAGAGCCGCGATGGCTCAGTGGTTAGAGCATTGAACTTGTTACTTGAAGGTCCCCGGTTCGAACCCCAGCCGGGCCACTGAACTTCGCGTGCTCCTGTCTAGGCCTGGGCAACCTGACAGTATCTCAGCCCTCGTGCAGCCCATGGGTTGCATGGCAGCATGCATCGTAAGGATGTGACAGCTGTCTGGTTTGATTTGATTTGATGCGCGATGACACTTCATCCGACATTTGACCGCAGGTAGAGATGTAACTACCTAAGTAACAAAACTTGTCAACTTGGTTTATAGGTTCCCCGGCTATGGTGAGAGTTGGGCTTGGACCAGCCCAGTCCTGTAAAAGCATTTTACACTTTGAAGGTGCAAAACGCATACCGAACATAGCTACACAGTCACTCAATTTGTCTAAGAGAACCTGCAACTTACCTGGATTTTCACTTAGAAGCACAACATCGTCCGCGTACTCTAAGTCAGACAGTTTGCCCGCTGGAAGAAGTTCGATACCGCTATTTTCACAAGAGGATAAACAATATCGAAAATAGTATCAATAACAAAATTGAATAAAAAGGGTGAAATGGGGCAACCCTGACGAACACCACTTTCTGTGGTGAACTCAGAGGAGAAACCACCGTAAGCGCAAACACGACAACGGCTGCTGACGTACAACGACATAATGAGTGAAATCAATTTATCTGGTACTCCTTTCAAAGAGAGGCAGCGCCAGAGGGTTCTGCGGTCGACTGAGTCGAAAGCCGTCTTCAGATCAAGGAAGAGGGATATAGTTGGTCTACGGGAAATATGTCTATGTTCTAAAATTTGTCGAAGAGTGAAAATGTGGTCGATGCAACCTCTACCGGGTCGGAACCCAGCTTGGTTTTCACGCGTACAACCTTCGCGTGCTTTCGACAGACGTCGGAGGACAATACCAGTGAGCGGCTTGGAAGCGACGTTTACCAAACTGATACCTCTGTGGTTTTCACAAGAGGATCTGTCTCCTTTCTTGTAAATCAGTATGATTACCGATTCACACCATTCTCTGGGCACTTTTTCTTGTTCCCATACAGAGTGAAGCAATCTCGTCAATTCAGAGATCAGAGCTGAACCCCCATCCTTGAATATGGACGGAGACAGCCCATCCGGTCCGGCAGCCTTGTGTCGTTTGAGGAAACTCACCTCACGTAACACCTCTTGCTCCGATGGAGGGCTGGTGTCTACTTGGAGTGTGGCAATTTTGACGGTATCCGGCAGAGTTGATGTGGCTACAAGCCAGCTGAACTGGCTTTTAAAGTGCTCCGCCCATCGTTCAAGACGGCGGTCCTGGGAGTGTATTAAGGAACCGTCAGCTTCCTTGATGAGTTTGCTTACACCAGGCTTCCGTCGACCAGTATCTCTGATAAGACGAAAGAGGTTGCGACTATCTCCAATCGCAGCAGCTTTTTCCATCTCCTTGCACTTCTCAGTACACCACTGCTCACGGTCGTTCCTCAGGCTCTTGATCAGCTGTCGTCGGAGAGTCTTGCGTGTAGCCTCGTGAATTGAATCTGACGGAATGTGTGTACGGCTATCCAGTAACGCGACTGGGGCCGAACTTATCCATCGTTTGTTTTCATGGTTGGTGCCCAGATGTTTTGTTGAATTCATAGAGGTTAGTATCTCTGTTTTAATCTGCAGCCAATGTCCATTGAGGTCATGAGAAAGTGGTGGCTCCATCAACTGACGAGATAATTCTGCTTGGAAAGCAGACCGCTGGTCATCGTTCTGAAAGTGCTGTAAAGGGCGCATCGTGGGTACCCTAGTGCGACCAATAACCAGGTGTAGACGAAAGCGAGCGCGCAGCAGAGCATGATCAGAATCAACAAGTGTGGACCAATAGGTGCGACGGTCCTGAATGCATCCACGCCAGCGATAACTGATGGCAATATGGTCTGTCTGGGTCCAATTCTGAGAAGGCAATGGAGGACGCCAGGTGACTAGATGACGTTTTTTGTGAGAAAAGTTTGTGCTCGCAAGAAATAGGTTATGATCCGCACACAGCTGCATCAGACGATCACCGTTGTCAGTTCGGTTTGCTGGGATTGTAAATCGTCCACCCAGATGTCTTTCGGACACGTCAATGCATCCCAGTTGAGCGTTGAAATCATCAGCTACAATTACGACATCGGATGAACGAATGTGCTGGAGCAACTGAGATACATCGCGGTAGAATTCATCTTTTACCTTAGGTGTGCTGCATTCAGTAGGCGCATATACGGAAACGATGAACAGGGATCGACGCTTCAATCAATTACTGTTAACTCGCACAGATCCATCCAGCCGGACAGCACACAACCGACTGCTAATTGGGATCCATTTCGTTAGTGAAGACTCTGCTTTCGCACTTAATGCGACTCCGACACCAGCAAGACCACGAGCATTAGACGCCGAATCGCCGGATACACGAAGAGTGTAGCGTGAGTTGGAGATTGGATCTGGGGAATGGAGTGTAATGACAGAAGTTGGATCCTGTATGCGCGTTTCGGAGACGCAACATACATCTATATCAAAAATTTCCAAGGTTCTAGCTAGGGCGGCTTGCTGTCCAATCTGACATAAAGTGCAGACGTTGAATGCAGCGAAGTGAAAAGAATTTCTTGGTCTGAATATAAGACTTGTTTTTTGAAGTTTTTCGGGATAATTTTTGTTTTGACTTACTTGTTTTGGTTCCGAAAACGTGTGGCGTAGTGTGAAATAGTAAAATGAGAAATGTCAGACTGGGAAGAAGGAGAAATGGCCTCGTCTTTCGGAGGGGTGCTAGGGACTTTAGCGCATTGAATACTTCGCGGGAGCCCACTCCGTCGGAGGGATTTTTCTTTGGGAATCCTAACCGGAGCCTTTGACTCAAAAGTCTGACCCGCAAGGCAACGGGTGTGTATGTGTTTTTCTTTGAGAACCTTAACCGGAGCCTTTGACTCAATAGTCTGACCCGCAAGGTAGCGGGTGTGTATGGGTTTTTCTTTGGGAACCCTAACCGGAGCCTTTGACTCAATAGTCTGATCCGCAAGGCAGCGGGAGCCTATAAATCTACCTTTTTCTACTCTAACCAAATTTCTAGATTGATTTTGTGTTTTTGATTTTAAAGTTTGTCTCATTTGTGAATTTCTTTTGTTGCCTGGTGCGGTGTATACCGTCCGCCTTTCGGATTGATCCTAATCCCCATGCACCCAATGAGGAAAGCAGACGTTGGCGGGGGGGCTGGGGGCTGCCCAGCTTGAGGCGGGCGATAGCTGTCCAGTGGGATTAAATAATCCCTCCCACCGTCGAGAATAACCCCTGGCGTCCCACTTTTCGCCAAACAAGCGTGGACTTATAACCGGTATCTGGAGTGACCTCTCCAGTTGCTGCTTTTCGTCTGACTGCTCCCCTTTGGCCTTTCTGGCATGGTAGAACCTTTAGAAACGTCGTTCTTTCCAGTGTAGCCCGCAGGATCATTGCAGTGCGGAAGCCTGACCACCATGGCAAGGTAGCAGTTATCGGTCAGGCTCAGCTTGAAGTTGTGAATAAGTTTTTTTTACCTAGGAATTTGTATAGAATTTGGTGGCTGTATTGGAGAGGAGATCACTCTCCGGATCACAAAGGCTAGATTAGCTTTCGCCAACTTAAAACATTTGTGGCGCCTTCGCGACATATCACTTGTTCCCAAAAGGCGTGTGTAAAACGCTTCTATCCGCGCCGTCCTGCTGTATGGCTACGAATCCTGGTCGCTTCGTGCTGAAGACGCTCAACGTATATCGGCTTTTGATCATCGCCGCCTTCAGAAAATTGCTCGAGTACGGTGGCAACACCGCATTCTGAATGATGTAGTCCGACAGAGGGTTTTTGGTTTATCTAACCGTTCAATCTGCGACATCATATCACTTCACAGGCTTAGATGTCTAAGACATGTCTTACGAATGATGGATCGTTGCTTATCGAACCGTGTTTTGTTTGCGGTTCCCGGACCGGGCTGGAAGAAACCTCGTGGTGGCCAACCCATGACGTGCTTCGGGGTATGAGGAAGTTAACGATCGGTTTGTCTCGAGTTGGTAATTCTCGACTTCCGGGTTGGGACGCTAAGGATGACGATTGTCTTTTGTTAAAAACACTGACGAATATGACCATGAGTCGCAGTGATTGGCGAGCCTGTTGTTCTTTTCTTCTCTAAACTAAACATTTAAAAACGGGTGCAACAGAAATGCAACAAATTACTATTCCCCCTATTCACTCCATTCGTATTCTTCTATTATGAATCTGTATTCTCTGGCATTATGTCTGTTCTCAGACTGTTTTATATGCACCAACAAACGCGATCACGTGATCGAACACTCGCGAATACAACAGTCGAACATATAAAAATGAGCACAGATGACTGAAGCGACAGTGCACTGACAATGTCACCCCGAGTGGTGGCGAAACGTTTTACCAAACTCAATGAACCAACCTATAATCAGGAGTATAAATAACATTTGAACAGGAATGTTGAAATAGGGCAAACCTGACAAACTCCACTATCTGTAGTGAACTCAGGTGAAAACCCACCTTAGGCGCGGACACGAATAGGTGGAAGTCCAATCCAACATCAGCTGGAAGTAATAAAAGGTACCGCCACTAACAACGCCGGTAGGACTGGACTTCGTGTGCTCCTGTCCAGGTTTGGGCAACCTGATAGTATCTCAGCCCACATGTACGGGTTGCATGGCAGCATGCATCGTAAGAATGTGACATTATTGACTTTGGCATTCAAGTAAAACCTTATGAAAAAGAGTTATATGGAGTTGAAAAACGGCGAACAGATCTCGTAGATTGCTAGTCAACTATTTTGTTGAAGCTAACCTCTATGTGTTTTGGGAGTTTGTCAGATTACTTTACTGTTCTTCGTCCATCTCCTGCTACAGGATGAGCTGGCTTCACTGACGTCGGTAGATATCACGTGAAGGTTCATGGGAGTGCGGTACAAATGGCGCCCTCATTGCCACTCGATTTCACCAGATGATCTCAAAAATTGCTTTCGCATCCATACGAATCATGCTACCATGCAACTCGTAGGTTACATGAGGGCTGAGATACTGTCAGGTTGCCCAACCCTAGACAGGAGCACACGAAGTTCAATCCAACGCCTAACGGTGTTGTTGGTGGCGTTACCTTTTATTACTCCTAGCTGATGTTGGATTGTCCTTTCAGCTATTCAGATACTCCTTATATGCACCACTACGTCAGATATTGTTATTTACTGTTTATTCCTTTCTTCCTATCGTGCATCCAGAAAGTGAAACATGAAAAGCTTTCCAATGGATGTCATTCTGCGCTAAAGAAGACTAATTTACTAAATGGCCTCGATCCGGATAGCTTGGAGATGTGTTACGATCCCATTATCCAAAGTGGAGGTCACTTTAATTTGAAGTTCAGTGTAGAAAGGTGAGTGACATTGGCACAATATATATATATATATATATATATATATATTATCAAACTATGCGTGCGTTTAGTTCATGAATTTTATATTTCAGAAATCTGACCCTTACGAGCAGTTATTCGCAAGCTTTCAGTGTTCAACCACCGATTTCTCCGAAGTATCGCTTGAGTCTGGTGGGAACACCACGTAAACAATGCAGAGGTGCGACAAATTGTTTTTGGAAACAACGCTCACTCGATAGAAAAAGTAATTACACTTCGCAGGCTATGTTGGTTTTACTATGTGCTTCGCGTGTCTCTACACCGACTCACCAGAAAAGTTATTTTTGCTCGACAATGTGCCTGTTGGTAATGCCCGCAACCTATGGCCTTGCGCGGATGCATGAAAGCATCCACATACAAACAGCCGCGTAAACAATTGCTGTCTTCCTGGATGAGGCTCACAAGACGAGAGTGATCGATGGCTGAAAATGCTGGTAGGAATAGTACAGCCATGTTGCAATCGGTTTCCATACATCTAAGCTGTTACCTCCACCACTTAAGTATTCGCACTCAACCATCATGTTCATTTCACCCAATATTTTCCAATGAGTGAACAAATCTACAGCAGCACTGTGAATCCAGCGCCGAATATGATAGCGATGATGAACACACAATCATGATCCCTCTATCTAGTCTCAGGCGACCTGTCAGTGTCCCAAACTTCATACTGCCTACCGGTTGCATGTTAGTATTCAACGTAGAGATGTACAACAGCTGTTGAGTGTGGCACTATATCTGATATCCTATCACAGTATATAATGTTACACATAACAACATACTGTTTCACAGTAGTTATTTGTGGCTCCTCGCCACACACCTCTCGTTTGAAGCCAGTCGCGTCGGGGTACCCAGCGCACCTGAATATGATCGGGTCTTTGGGTCAGTACGCATCCAGGACCAAGATGTTTCAGGTAAGTGATCGGAAGCCAAGGACTCGGTGCCGGTTATGGGTTCAAGCAGTAGTCACTCGCCGTCAATCAGACAGCTGTCACATCCTTATGATGCACGCCGAGATACAACCCGTAGGTTGCACGAGAGCTGAGATACTGTCCGGTTGCCCAGTCCTAGACTGGAGCACACGAAGTTCAGTGGCCCGTCGGGATTCGAACCGAGGTCATTCATGTTACGAGTTCAACGCTCTTACCACTGAACCACCGTGGCTGTTATAGCGTTTACAATAGATTTCATGAGGTTTCGTAGGAGTTGTGAGAGTACACATGTAATCCCCAGCACCATCCAGCATTTTGTTCGAGGGTGCACCTTTGGTCTTTTCACAACCAAGTACGATATGTAAGGCAACTGATATATAGAGTTGCGATGGTTTATCGAGCAGCCGTGTTTGGGCACATGTGGAATTTTACAGTAAACTCAGTTGCCACCAAAGAATCCACCTCTCTTTGCTGTCTCCCTCGCCAGAGACTCTTTAACCCATGGTAAGGAATGTTACCTCATTGAGATGGGGGTGGGTTTCGTGATGGTGAAAGCCATATGCCACTCCAGAAATTTATCACGTTCTCGGTCAACGCCATTGTTCTTCCGCAACTGCAGATCAGTTAGACGTGCAGTAGTGAGTCCCTTATTTTCATTCATTCATTCATTTCAGCGTCGAAACCGTATACTGGATTGTACGGTGGTTTCTGCTGCTGCAGGTTTGTTCACCGATTAGTAAGTATTGGGTGATGTGGAATTGGTGGTGATTGTTGAGCGCAAGTGGACGTGGTTGCCACAAATGATGGGGAAACGGAGAGCTATGCAGTGGAGGCAAGAGCTCGTATGCATGAACGCCATTGGCTGTGTCCCTTATCCTCAACCTTGTGAGGCAATCGGTAGTATGCTGATATGCTTTCTGAGAACCGGGAATGCAGAAATGTTAGGTTATCTCCTATCTATGATGGCTTTTACTCCACGCTACGTTCCACTGATACATCACTTTATTTGTCTTATCATCTTCTACCACCATGCGGATGAGCTTGTTAAATTACGCGTCATTTCCATTAGAAAACTCGTATTGTTTTTCTAATTGTCAATTTTCCAACGTTGCGCCATCATATATACGCTTCATACACATCAGCATCCACTACTTTCGAAGGCATAGATTCCTTGCGTCAGACGAGTCTTTTGTCGTCTAGCCACATCCAACTGGAGAGAAGTGAATCTTATCTGATAACGTCAAATCGATCCAGCGTTCCTGATACATCAATCATGATACTTCAACCATGTCAACCACTAGTGATTCTCATTCGGTTTTCAGCGTCTCAAAGCTCTTCATCACAACCAAACAGTTCAGTTCAGTTCATACAACTATTAACCTGACACATCAGTGCTTTGGCTTTGGTTGCCGTTCACCAGCAGGTCAAAACGGGTGGTTGAAGTCGAATCAACTGACACTTGATGTACGATAATTACATGAAAGACACTGAATGAATACAAGAGCGCCACTGCTCGCAACATTTAGCCATGTCGCTTAACATCTCTAACCACATAGTGGGTGGGTCTTGTGGACCCCACCCTGGTAACCTAACACGACCTATACGGCTCAGTCCAGCAGTCAACGTTTTCATACCTTTTTGCCATGTCATAGACTGGCCTCCCTTAACCCGACACCAATCACTACCCATCTCGGCAAACAGTGCACGCCGAGGGAGTCTATCCGGGGACATGCGTAGCACATGTCCTAACCATCTTAGCCTATGGAGGTCAAGCACCTGATCTAGTGAATTACCTCGGTTGCCTTGTAACCGACGCCTGACGTCTGTGTTATTAATGCGGCTGTCCCACTAAACTCTCGCAATGCTGCGCAGACAGCGGTGGTAGCTTTCGACTTATCTTCTGCGCTTATTGGCCAGGTTTCTACTCCGTAAAGTAAGACTGGTCTAACCATTGCCGCATATACTCGACCCCTGATGGTCAAACGAATATCACGCCTACGCCACAGATGGTTTAGGTTGCTGGATGCAACACGAGCTTTCTGGATGCGTGACGACACTTCATCCGTTATTTGTCCTAGATACACTACCAAAGGTCAACTTCAAGCTCTTGTGAGGGGTGAATTACATCCGAGAAATACACCTACCTTGACATATTCGTATTTTAATTCAAATTGCATTGTATTCTTTAGGAATAAATCTATTTCACCCTTCTTTCTGCTCCCTATGAAGTGATTCACAAAACTTACATTTTGGAACAATCGTTTGTGCTCTTGGTGTTCGATATCAGTCGTACTGTTCGAACGTCATCCGGTCATTGATGGTCAATCCCACAGAAGAACAAGCATCAGTCTATGCCTATTTGCATGATTTGTTCGACTGGGCGATTGCAGCGATTAAACCAGGTGAGTGTGTTTGGTACTAATTACGGTGCTCTTGTGTTGGTCACTCAGTGGCCTATTTTTGGTTTCCCGCTGTCCCATCTTACTTTATGTCGGCTTTCTTCTACGACGGGATAAGTTGGCTCCAATAATGTCCCGATCTGCTGCCAGTTCAGCACAACTCGCCATCCAAGTTGCGTCGCCTCCGGGGACACCGTAGCGTGAATAGCAGACCTGATTCGAGACATGAACATGGAGTTACATGGGCATCTTTTACGAAGAGCATCCCCAGCGCTGCATGGCTTTTTATTTGAAGGTTCACTTCTAGCCTTTGCGCAACCAAGTAGTAGAAAAGAGGTGATCAGTCTAACAGAACTGCCATCGTAGCTGTTCTTCGTCGTCGCCGTTGTTGGTTTGAAAACGGTGTTTAGTCAACCCCGTCACCCACTTTCGACCTCTCTTTTTTAGTGGAAACGTTTTCAGTCACGAAAAGGCCGTAAGTAGGGCCTCCTCAGCTGAGGCTATACAAAATACCAGGCCTTTGGGAGTATTTTATAAGGCACACAAGTCAGCTTCACTTGTTACTTGTAGTAACCGCTCCCCAGCATCCTGAAGCATTTTACTTTTTTACTTTACTTTACTTCGGCTTTCTCCTGGTACAGGATGAGCCGGCTTCGTTGACGTTGGCAGACATGATGTGAAGTTTCATGGGAGTGCGGTACGAGTGGCGTCCCCAGGGTCACTCGGCCTTTTTGTCCGAGGATGCACCTATAACCTTTGCCCATCCAAGTGCGACCTACGAGGTAACAAGGGTTCTTCTTTTTACGATGCTGTCCTTTGACAGGATTGGTCGGCTCCCATAATGTCCCAAATCACCACCATCCATGTACGATGGGACACCGTATCATGAATATGATATGAGATTGGAGACAGGGAGTTACATGGGAATTTGTTCGCGAGCAACGTCTCCAGCGCTGCACGGCTTTTTATTCGATTGTGCACCTCTGGCCTTCGCACAACCAAGTGCAAACTGCATCGCAGCAGTAGAAAAGAAGCAATCCGTCCAGAACCGCCATCGTGGCTGGTAGACCACTTGGATCTCATTCACCCAGTCTACCGGAGCTGCTCTTCGTCGTCGTTGTTGGTTTGGAATCAGGGCTTAACCAACTCCCCTAGACGGTCAACCAATGAACCGTCAGCAACAGGGGTTGGTTGGGAGTTGTTGCGGTAATCCATCATGGTGACCTTTGGAACAAGAGATCTCATCCGCTCATTCCGATGGAGTAACACGAACTCGCCGTTGGTTTGGAATCAGGGTTTAGCCATCTCCCTTAGACGAACTGCCAATGGTCAACCTGGCGCCGGATACCCGCCTTTCGCCCTTCCACTTCGGTATAAACACCAGCGCCACGAGAAGGTGGATAGGACTTTCTCAGTAGAGGCCACATGGTGGCATGTCTTCTGGAGTATTTCGAGAGGTTTTTAGGACAGCATTATCCGTTTCCCAAGGAACATCCACCCCCGACTATGCTGAGGCATTTGGAGATATTGGTGTGTTTTATGTACATTCGTTAAATAGACTGAAGGACGAATGGAATCAACATAACTATTCCATGTTTACCTACTTTAACAAACAAATCAACTTTGACACATCAGAATCAGCCATGAAACTATGTATTGGATGTACTGTAGTTTTCGCTGCTGCAGTTTCGCTTACGGATATAACAAGCATTAATCGAGCTACTTATTGAAGACTACAACTCAAATCGCGCTCAGACGAGACGGAAAGAAGTTGACGAGCTATGCATTTAAGGTAAACGCTCATGAACGCCGATGGCTTTGCGACTCAGCTAACCATTGATGACGATGGTCCTGGGGTCCCCATCCAGTCAAGTGGTGATTGCCAACGCGGCTTAATATGAGTTTCCATGTCATATTTTGGCTTCTCTGTGTGTCATTGTGTCGGTTGATAAAGCCAACGTTGAGTACCACATTTCGAGATCTGCCTCTCATGTTTTGTGCTTCCAACTGCCGGGATTCTTACCGTATCTGGTGGAAGTTGTGCCATGGGTCCGCGTCTACCACTGCTCAGAGAGAACGGTCATGTCTTTAGAGAGTAGTTTGATGTTCTTTGGTTCGTGTTACCGATTTGCTTTCTGTTTGTCCAATTCAATGCTTGTTGCAGTCGATTCGGTAGACCATATCGGCTCTGTCAAGCTCCCTTGTTTTTCCCTTTGATGTTAAAACTAGCTGTCTTAATGTGGCGATGTGGTTGTAAGCTACTTCAATACCGTATGGTTGGAAAAGTTTTACCACCAGTTCAGATACTACTTTCTTAACATAAAGAATCGCCATGTGTTTCACCCTCCAAGGGCAATATTATTCCATCTATTCATTACTGAACTTATTACGAGACACCTGTCTAGCCTGGTTTGAAACCTTCACATACGCGAAGGCGTTTCAGTGGGAATAGCTTTGCTGTCTGCGCTTGTTTTGCGCCTTGTCCATTCGTTCAAGGCACCTAGCGAACAGACAGTTTTCTTTTTGCGAACCTCAATCGATACCAACAAAAAGAAAGCATGCAATGTGACCTTGACAATCACCGGTCTCTGCTACACCCGAATCATGTGGAACATGTCACCTTTCTCATGACCATTCACTGATTTCGGTGAGTGGGTTGTTCGGGGAGTTTGGAGTGTTCGCTTCGCAATGTTAGTGGTTCATCAAACCTCTCCCAGATCACCAGACATTGATGTGCTTCTATATATGTTTGAGCAATACCTCAGCCCTTGTATGGTGTATGCGTTACATGGCAGCATGCTTCCTATGGAAGAGGCAGAACCGTCAGAACAGCAGGTTACATTGTTTAATATTAAGCTTGTTAAAAAAAATAAAAAAAATTCAAATCAGACAGCTATCACATCCTTACGATGCATGCTGCCATGCAACCCGTAGGCTCCACGAGTGCTGAGATATTGTCAGGTTGCCAGGCTAGACAAGAGCACACGGAGTTCAGTTGCCCGAACCGGGGACATTCATATTACGAATTCAACGCTCTTACCACTGAGCCATCGTGGCTCATTTAGTTCGTTCATGCTAGAACGTATTACTCCGGGCTGTCATATAATCTTGTCTAGACTTGAGCTCCCTGACAGTGAGCTACGGTGTTTCAGTGGTTAGAGCGTTGGCTTCGTAATTTGAATGTTCCTTGTTGGAATCCCCACCGGGTCGTTCCTAGCTCTGAGAAGCAACACTACGTGCATGGTTTTATGCGCAAAAAAGCATATATGTATAATTGAAAGTGGTTCACTCAGTCTATGCCCACATACCGTGATTTTGACCAAACTGACATCTGTCACATCCTTATGATGCATGTTACCGTGCAATCCATGGACTGCATGAGGGCTGGCGGGGTGCTGTCAGGTTGTCCACGCCTAAACATGAGCATATGAAGTTCAGTGACCCGTCCGGTATTCGAACGGGGACATACATGTTACGAATTCAGTCCGGGCCACTGAACCTCATGGCTCTTGTCTAGGCCTGGGCAACCTGAAAGTATCTCAGCAAGCGTACAACCTATGGGTTGCATGGCAGTATGCATCGTAAGAATGTGTCTGTCTGATTGAACAAATTGAAAAGTTGCGGATTTTATTTCTCACATATTTTTTGTTATCACTCATTACTCTTTCCGAATATATTTATATATATATATATTGATTTGGTTCGTCAACGCTTTATCTCCCAGGTTTGAAGATTGCGGAATTTTGTCAATCCTCCAGGACAAGGTTCAAGCCGAACGGCCTGAATTGGCTGATTGCCTGGTTCATTCGTACGGGTAAGTTTCTCTGTTTAAATATCCCTTTTAAAATTCACACACGAGTAACTGAGGTTAGCTAGATCGGTGCAGCTTCAGTTTTACATGCCTTTACCCGCGCCGCTGTTGCATCCGCCGATCTTTTGAAAGGCTATGTCATCGTAGCTGTTACAGTGTCACATGTACCACTTCACTTTTCCACCTTGGGCCTGTGACATGTCTGGTTCAGTCGTCTATCTGTTCCGAGGTTTTCAGTTGGCTAATTCATGGGTGGGTGTTGACCGGGTCAATGTCGATTTTTTGGTTGAGTGAGTGAGTGCAAACTCTCTCTGGTTTTGGGTTTCTAATTTCAAGGATCCACACCATGTCTGGGTTTAAACTCTGCCTAAAGAGAAACGGTCATGTATGTGAAGATCAGTTTGTTATTCTTCAATTCCTGTTACCTTTGCTCTTGTTATCCCATCGATTCAGTGTACCACATTGGTTCTGTCAAGCTTCCTTGTTTTTCCTTCTGGGCTTTAAACTGACCATCTCGTTGCGGCAATGGGTATGTGAGCTGTTGGGATCCTATGGGATTGGGAAGGTCTTGTCACCTATATTCTCACGTTCTCGATGTACTGAATCACCACGCGTTTCGATGTAGTGTCTGGTGTTGTTTGTTCAAGGATTTTATTCGCGGATAAAGTTATTGAAAATCTGGTCTTTCTACACAACTTGTTGTTTGTACCTTTGTCTCTGCGCAGTTGTGTTAGTTTTGATTGAACACCATATTAAAAATACGATGGAAACACTTGTGGCGCACTCTCTGTACCTGGATCAGCCGGCCTCGACAGTTTTTCTTGGAAAACGCATGAGGTATCGCGGGAATCCTTAGTACACATAGTGTCCGTAGCATCATCCAGTGTTTTGCTCTACGCGTCACGTGACCCATTGGCAACTTACAAAGCGTAAAGTTGCGTGGGTTTGTCGTCGCAGTTTCCCGTCTCCATATTAGCGAGCTCCACTTACTCGGGCTATGATTTTATGGCACCAGAAAATCACTCTACCTTGAAGTCGATTTCGGGCCCGTGTTGCTTCTTATTGCAGCCACTGTCATCAGTAGCGTGTTCAGGACGCGACCGAGCCCGATGGCTCAGTGGTAAGAGCGTTGAACTCGTAACCTGAATGTCCCTGGTTCGAATCCCAACCGGGCCACTGAACTTCATGTGCTCCTGTCTAGGCCTGGGCAACCTAATAGCATCTCAGCCCTCGTGCAGCCTACAAGTTGCATGACAGTATGCAGGACGCTACTGCCGAGGCATATTTGGTCCATGGACCACAAGCGTTACATCATTGTGGGGATTGCATCTCGACAGTTGTTTTTCTTATAAAAACTCAAAGTCTTAGTATTCGAATATCTTCTGTGCTCCTGAGTGACATTCATCCCGTGATGCACTCAGTCCGTTCAATCCACTCGTAATTTATTCAATCGCAAAACGATGTTGTTACATGCAACGGGCCACCGGGCTTCGTGTGCTCCTTTCGGCCCGGGGCAACCTGACAGTATCTCAGCCCTCGTAGGGCTTCTTTGCACGGATCCAAGGAAGTTGCAATTTATTTTGCGGTACAATTCCATATGCGTGTTGCACCTGCAAAGTGTAAAATCCTGTTACAGAACTGTGTCGGGTCGAGCACTTGACTTGATGTGGAACCACTCAAGGTAGTTACTAACTTCACTTTCTTCAGCAGCCGCATTTGCCCTGGCAGTTCGGTGAAAGACGAAATTGCTTCCTGAATCGGAGGGGTCCAAGACAGTTTCTACTAACGTAAAATATTTATAATGGAGGCTGGATGTCAATATGCCTAGGCAGAGCAGATTGTACAACGTCAGTTCTCCTACATGGGTTGGCCTCCACGTGCCGAAGATATTCGCCAGTTGTCAGTGTTCGATAATCTATGTCTCCGAAACATCACTCGAGTCCAGGGGAAACACCATATAAACAATTCAGGAGATACGACAAATAATCTTTGTAAACTGTTTTGGCTCTGAGGTGACTATAGAATTTCGCAAGGCTCACGCACTAAACCTTATCGAAACCCTGTGGCTGCTACTTGATATAATCAACCCAGGAATCAGTGGAAACTGAATGGTATCTTGAACTTAGGGTTGTGATCTATAAAATAAGAAAATTAACAGATCATTATATTGCAAAGGATCAGTGAAAAAGAAACATAACAAACGAATAACATACATCGAGGTAAGCAAACTGCGCCTCGCCAGACACACCAATTTCAGCGCGATGAATAATAATCAAGTACGAAATTAGTACAAAAGAACAAACGTTCAGTTCAAACAAGAAAAGTTAAACATTAACATGAATGAATGCTACAGCGATCGAGGTTAGTGTGTAGTGATTGAGCTATACCAAGCTATCACTATGTACGATATACTTCTGTTCCTTCAGTGCCAACCCACTAATTGAGAGAGAACGCGTGGGTGTGAGCGTGTACTCGACAAAGTGTGGCCACTGATTCACCATGGCGTCAGAAAACCAACCAATAAAAAGCGTCTGAACCAAATGTTGAAATCTACTCACCAACGTGATCTGTGAAAATATATAATCGATCAGTTCAATCCGCTTAAGCTTTCTCTCACAGTTAATCCGGACTGTGAAACGAGCTTGTTGCATGGAAGGGGTCGACTTCGTGTGCTCCTGTCTAGGCCTGGAGAATCTGACAGTATTTTAGCCCTTGTGCAGCAATGACATGCATTTTGATAACGTGACTGCTGTTGAATTTGGTTTAAATTGGACTGAATGACTGAGCCACGATGACTCAGTGGTAAGAGTGTTGAACTTGTAACCTGAATGTTCCCTGTTCGAATCCCGGCTGGGCCACAACTTTGTGTGCTCCTGTCTAGGCCTAGGCAACCTGACAGTATCTGGGTCCTCGTGCAACCTACAGGTTGCATGCAGCAGGATGTGACAGCTGTCCGATTTGATTTTTATTTTATTTGAACTGAAGGGCGAATGTGCAATAAACTCAGGTAATAGATGCCTATGGGTCTCATAGTCCAATGCTGAGCTCGCTCACTCGCAAACCTAGTGGTCATAGGTTCAATACCGAATCCTCTGACCATTCTACCTTGTACTCCCGCATACGTTTTGGCAACCTGAAGTGATCGTGACTCTCGAGCTAACGAAGGGTTGAATTCATTGAACAGATGCAAACCACTGTTAATTACTTTCACTTCATCTTGATGTTGATCTTTTGCAACATGGAAACTGGGGGAAAACGAAGCTATTCGCGGCGGTCTTCCCCACATCTTCTTGTCAGTAGGACCAACCTCAACGCAGAACTGCAGCAGTTTGACAATGCTCTGTATGATTTTTGCGGGAGCTCCCACTAGGCGCATTGATTCGAAGCAGAAAAGTCAAAAGGCGAAATCGAATCTTCGAGGTCTATTACAACGGTCCGCCAAGTATTTGAACAGGACAATCAAATTTCTGTTGAATCTAGCGATCATACAAATTGTTGGCGAGTCTTTTCCATTGACTGGGTATACTGAGGATAAATTAGTAATAAGTTGCAGCACTTTTACAACAGAGCTTGTTCGAATGTAAGATATGTATGACTACTGTGTTTACTAGAATACCCATACACTTAGTGAATGATTACTTGTTGATTACTCATTGTTCAATTGCTTATTAACTTCCTACCCGTCTATTCCAGCTTTGTCACTGGAATAGAGTTCCGTGATTCGCACCAACTGATAACTACAAAGAACACTGGGATTTTCCGTGAAGGGATGACATTGAACTTCAACATTGGACTTCAGGTTAGTTTGACAAATGGTTTACGGTAAGATTCATATCCAACAAACAATAGTTGACTTACTTGTCAGTGCCGTCAATCGTTTTTTCTTGAAGGCAGAGTTAGCAACATTGGTGGTTCAATGGTTAGAGCGTTGGCTCCCGTAATGTGAATATCAGCGGGTCACTAAACTTTGTGTGCTCCTGTCTAGACCACGCCCTCGTGCGTGGTAACCGTTAGCAACCTCCACTTTCTTTTATTAAGGGTACCAAAAGTTATTTTATTAAGGGTACCAAAAGTTATTAGCTCAGGAGGTAGGATGTGTTGTAAATTGTTCAGCGGGACACTAACAGCGTGCTGACACACTGTCATCCCGAACCATTTGCGATCCAAGTGCCAAGCTAATAAACCATTTCACAACCAGCTATTGGATTTAGCTTCTTTTCTTTACCGATTCTACTTTTAAGCTACTGATTGCTATCTAAGTAGTTACATTTCGTGATTTCTGACGTAGTACCGTCGACCCCATCCAGTAGATTTTAGCAGAAGGTAGGTGAATGCAATAGTTCCATCCCTGTTACACTAGCTCATGCTTCCCTGACCGATAGCTGCTAACTTGCCGTGGTGGTCAGGCTTCCGCACTGCAATGATCCTGCGGGCTACACTGGAAGGAACGACGTTCCTGAAGGTTCAACCATGCCAGAAAGGCCAAAGGGGAGCAGGCAGACGAAAAGCAGCAACAGGAGAGGTCACTCCAGCTTCGCCGCAGGGCGTTGAAACAACACGGAGAATGACAGATACCGGTTATAAGTCCACGCTTGTTTGGCGAAAAGTGGGACGCCAGGGGTCATTCTCGACGGTGGGAGGGATTGTTTAATCCCGCTGGACAGCTACCGCCCGCCTCAAGCTGGGCAGCCCCCAGTCAGTAAGGTACTGTCCCGCCAACGTCTGCTTTCCTCATTGGGCGCATGGGGATTAGGAGCAATCCGAAAGGCGGACTGCACCAGGCAACAAAAGAAATTCACAAATGAGACAAACTTTAAAATCAAAAACACAAAATCAATCCAGAAATTTGGTTAGGGTAGAAAAAGGTAGATTTATAGGCTCCCGCTGCCTTGCGGATCAGACTATTGAGTCAAAGGCTCCGGTTAGGGTTCCCAAAGACAAACCTATACACACCCGTTGCCTTGCGGGTCAGACTATTGAGTCAAAGGCTCCGGTTAGGGTTCCCAAAGAAAAACCTATACACACCCGTTGCCTTGCGGGTCAGACTATTGAGTCATAGGCTCCGGTTAGGGTTCCCAAAGAAAAACCTATACACACCCGTTGCCTTGCGGGTCAGACTATTGAGTCAAAGGCTCTGGTTAAGGTTCCCAAAGATGAACCACTTCGACGGAGTGGGCTCCCGCGAAGTATTCAGTGCCCTAAAGTCCCTAGCTCATGCTTCTTCTATGCAACCTTCTCACAGAATTCATTCCATCTGGTAGGAATGTTAGTTCTGTCCGAACTATTATGCCACCCTGTTTTGTAAGGACACACAAGAATAGGCTATGGTTACGCACATCCTGCATGAAGGATGAGATACTCTCAGGTTGTCTAGGTGTGGACAGGACCTTACAAAGTCCAGTGGCCCAGTCGTGATCCCAACCCGGGACATTCACAGAAAACCAACACTCTAATCGGAGAACTGTTGTGGCTTCCCTAAACACCTGGTTTTCAGCTTTGATTGATTCACTTTATCTGCTATTAGACTACTACCAACCAGAATCCAACTTTCAGTATGTTTTATTCCAATCCAGTACCAAGGTGAATGAATAGAAGTCACAATCAATCATTCAATTATGCGAGATCATTGATGTAAGGGACGTCGAACCGTTGTCAAATGCAAAGTATATCAAGTAGTATAGTAGCAGTAGTATATACAGCCAACTCTTTAGTAAATTCAATTTGTTGATTTTGCTATCCATTATTTTATGGATTATTCTTAATCACCTCTGGGTATGTTGTAGAACAAGCTCAGTACCTAATCCGCCCTTGATCTTTGCTGCCTTCAGAGCACGGTCTGGTTGGTTGTGCAAACACTACCACTTACCCCAATAAATCACGCATTGGGCTGGCATGTTTAAACGTAACTCACCCAATGCTTTTTTATATCGGTGAGCAAAGCTGTAGTAGCAGAAACCACCGTACAACCATGACACGGTTTCAAAGCTGACTATTTTTGATTGGTTCACTTTATCTGCTATCAGACTACTATCAACCAGAATCCAACTTTCGTTGAGGCTTGTGAACTATTTTGCTTTCAGGTGGTGTCAGTTATTACAGAAGTTGCAGTTCACCGGATTTGTTTTTCCCTTCATATAGAGTGTGAACAATCCCAAAGCTGAAAACAGCAAGGACAAACAATACGCGTTGTGGTTGGGTGATATCGTGGGCGTTGGCCTTGAGGCTGATGGCTCTAACACGGTATTCACTCTGGCCGCCAAACGTCGACCGAAATCGGTCAGTTTGTACATTCGTGACGAAGACGAAGAGGGTGAAGAGGAGGACAGTGCCACCGGAGCTGGTGCAAGTTCAAAGAAGGTGTCGAGTAAACAAGATTCCGCACTTAATGGTCATGAAAACCGATCCCTACCCAACGGCGATGCGGAGTTGTTAGGACGTGGACTCCGGCGCACAATTATTGAACAGAAAACCAGAGTAAGGGTTAATCTGTGCACTAGCCAACGGATCAGTTGTTTTGCTTGTTTTTAGCGCATCTACCGTGTTTCTTATTTCAATGTTAGACCATGATGGGAGCCGTCCCCGAAACGACCTCAAACTATACGGTTATCATGGCTTCTCAATCGTTATGTATTTAACGCTCTTTTCTCATCCTTCAAACCATGCAAAGCCTGCTTTCGACCTATCACTTTAATGAGAACGTCTCCAGCCACGAGAAGGTAGTGAGTGTGACTTCCTCAACAGAGGTTTTGTAAGACACTTGGCCATTTAGAGTATTTTATAAGGCACACAAGTCAGCTTTACCTGTTACTTTTAGTACCTGCCTCCGACCATACTTAGGCGTTCAGAGACGTTGAGGAACGCTGATCTAGACGTTGCAACAACTAACGGAACCACTTTTCACCAGAAGAAAATTTCAGCTGTCGCGTCTTCCCGGGGTACAACTACCAGTTTATGTAAACCTAGACAGGAACCAACAATGCGTTCATGGTAGGACTCGAACTGCATAACGTCCTTCATCAACACTTTTTACTTTCACAACAACTTTCTCCTTTGATAGAATAAGTCGGCTCCCCTACTCTTCTGGATCACGTCGGAACACTGTATCACAAATAGAATATGAGGAGGTTAATGTATGACCTGGCAGCGAGGCATGAAAGCATCCACATACGAACTAAGTCGCATAGGTAATTGCCGTTTTCATGGCTGGGGTCCTCGAGGCGAAAGCGATCGATGGTTGGAGACACTAGCAGAAATGGTGCAGTCAATGGCGTTCATGCATCCGAGCTATTGCCTCCACTGCATAGCTCTCCGTTTCCCCATCACTTGTGGGGGCACTTATGGCAACCCGTGTCCACTTGCGCTCAACCATCACCCAACACCTAATCGGTGAACAAACCTGCAGCAGCAGAAACCACCGTACAATCCAGTACACGGTTTCAACGCTGAAATGAATGAATGAATCGTCACTGGCAGACCACGAATCTCATTTACCCAGTCCACCGGAGCTGTTCGTCGTTGTTGTCGATGATTTGAAATTAGGGTTTAGCCAACTCCCCTAGACGGACAACCGATGGACCTTCAGTGCGGAACACCCGCTTTCGACTGTTCACGGTAATCGTAACGTCTCCAGCAGTCAGTAGGGCTTCCTCAGCAGTGGCCATGTAAGGCGCCAGGCTATTTGGAGCATTTTATGAGTCAGTTCTTCCTGTTACCTGTATTACCCGATCCCGACCTTACTGAGGCGTTTGGAGACATTGACCAACAACGATTTGTCTTGCTGATTTCATAAGGTAGGCCACGTTGGAGTGCTTTTTCTGTGACACGAAGAATACATGTTCGAGCCTGTTCCCCACCGTTTTGTGCCCCTTATACCCACGAGCAACATAACAGTTACTCAGCCCTCTCGTTATCCACTCGTTGCATGACAACATGCATTCTAATAACGTCTCAACTTTTGCTTACACTTTGAATGTAGACCAGCTCATTATTCGTTCTTTGGGTGAAGGCAACACTTCATTCACCGATCCATTTATCCATCCATTATATCCTGTGAATTTACGATGGTTTATACCCCTACAGCTACGCTCACTTCTGATAGCATTAAGTAAGCTGCGCATTGAATGCTATAGCACATTACACGAGTGCTCATTTGAGTGAATGGAATGTTTTATGTCCCTTTCTTTCGTAGAGTGAGCAACCTGCCGAAGAGAAGCGTATGAGTCGCAGACGTGAGCTGTTCGATCAGCTAATCACCAATTCCACGAACCGACTGTCCGGTTTGAAAACCGACACTGGACCGGACACGAAGGCCAAATCTACCGTGGCTTATAAGGGTGCAGGACAGATGCCTAAAGAAGATGATATCAGACGATTACGGTTGTTTGTGGGTACGTTTTCATTTTACGAGCATACACCGCTGATTAGCTATGCAGTATGAACCGATTTCTGGTGCTGAAGCAGTTTCTTGAGTTTTATGCTGCTGCCCTCATAACTGCACCATTTGCTGCACATTCTGTTAATGTACATTGTAAATTTTATGAATTTGTGAGGTATTCTAGGATTTGTATGTACAGTTGGTGTCCACTTTGCTCCTTGTTCATCGAAGTACGACGCTCACTATCCATCACTCAACCGTTGGCCAATTTGTTTAGTGAGTTCTTGTCAAGTGAAACACTCCCTTGAGATTGGTCCGACGCCCTTCTTCTCCCGTTCTTCAAAAAGGGTGATAAGTCTGTGTGCTCTAAGTATCGTGACATCAGCTTGATTGATATCGCGGTAAAAATCTTTACTGTTGTTCTCCTAAGGCGCTTCAGGCAGCAACGCGACCTGCGCACAAGGTCAAACCAAGCGGGTTTCCGATCTGGTAGAGGCTGTATCGATCAAATCTGCATTCGCAGAATTTTGCAACACTGGTGGTGCTACCAGCAACCTACGGTTGTGTGTTTCATCGACTTTGCTGTGGCATTTGATTCAGTGGATCGTGCATTACTGTGGCGAATCCTGGAAACTGAGGGTGTTCCGGTAAAACTAATAAGCTTATTGCAAGCCTACTGCAGCAATATTAAAGCACGGGTGCAGGTTTATGGTGAAACATCCCGCCATTTCATTGTGAGGACAGGAGTTAGGCGGGGTTGTGTTTTGTCACATTCTCTTCAATTTCCTTATCGTTTGAGTGCTCAACAACGCTTTGTCAGGTGCACGGGGTGTCGAAGTAGCGCCCAATATAGCAGTCATAGATCTCGACTACGCGGACGACGTCGCTGTGTTTGCTACTAACTTTCAACAGATGCAGTTGTTAGTTTTGTCCATTGCTAGGTGCGCGCAGTCTGTGGGCTTAAAAATAAACCCACAGTAGACAATTATGATGTGTGTAAATATACACAAAGAAGATAGACAAACTATCTATGTTGAAGGGTTCCACTTAGTAGAAGTGAACTGCTTCAGATAGCTGGGGAGTGGTGTCCTTCCCACGGGACAAGCGCAAAAAGATATTGCTGCATGCATCAGTCTTGCTCGAACAGTCTTCGCTTAACTGCGGAAAGCTCTCTGGCGCCGACGTGACGTACGACTGCAACGAAGGTCCGTGTATACCGTGCCATTGTGCGATCGGTCCTCCTATATGGTTGCGAGGCTTGTCAACTGCGATTCGAAGATCGCCGCCGGTTGCAGGTATTCGAGAATTCATGTTTGCGACAAATCCTCGTAGTGAGACTTCTTAACTGCGTACGTAGTGAAGAACTTCAGCAAAGATGCAGCCTTGGAAATGTGGATGCTGCGATAACGGAACGCCGAATGCGCTGGCTCGGGCATGCCCTTCGCAAACCGAGAAGTGAGCTTGTCGCCACTTGCTTGCGTGCTGAACCTTGCTCAGGCTGGAAGAAATGTCGTGGTGGCCAACGCAAAACTTGGATAACCACCGTTAAAGAAGACGTCAAGAAGCTCATCGGTCAACGGTATACGGACGTCAACTCTAGGAGCGAAAATGGCGCCATATTATTCATGATATGGCCCAGGGCCACGCTGGCTGGAAGGCGTTTACTAGAGACGTTATCGAGGCCGGCTGATCCACACGTTCAGAGTGCCGCTACAAGTTACAAGGTAAGTTTAAGACGCAAAAAAAATCGCGAGGGTGGGTCTTCAGTTTTCCTTCTCCTAGTTGAGCACTCTCCAGGACTGTTTCACCCTAACTCCTCGGGTATTATGGCACTCTAACGCAAAAGCGCTACACCCTACCCTACGCTACCCTGTTCATCCTACGGGTTGCATGGCAGCATGCATTGTAATGATACAACAGCTGTGGGATTTATCGGCAGATAATGATCTGTCTCGAGTTCCTGAAGCTCGTCGCCAAGGATGACAAACATCTTTACTTGAGAACAAAAATATGGCAATGCGCCGCAGCGATTGACGACCCTGATATTCTCTTTTTCTTCGACCCAAACATATTCAATAGACAGACGAGTTCAAAAAACAGCTATTATTTTATCTATTATTATTCATTCTTTTTCTCGTCGTACTCTTAGTTTTCCTATCTCGATCTGTGCCTTCTTCCCATCCTAATGGAAGGGAACGTGGCAATTGAATTGCAAACGTGTCATCATCAATCGGGGTATCATCGTCAATGCGGCTTCTACTCGACGTGCTTACCTTTATACATGAAGTTGCTGTGGTGGTGGGTCTTCACAATTTCACCTCGATTGGTAACGAAATGTTTGCGACTCGATTGCTAAACTCAGCGAACCAATTTTGCTTCCTTATCAAGGAAGAGAGTGTGTTCTAGTGTTTCACGATTGTCTGGCTCGATAATTAAAATCTTACTCCACCCATGTGTCCCTGTCAATTTCGCAAGCCACCTGTTTCCTTGTGGTAACCGTGTGTTTAAAAGATTCTTCCACATATACCTGAGCATATTGGCCTTATTCAGTTTTTATCTCAGAATTTTTGAATGCTCTAATAAAGGTTGCCACGAAGCAAGTCGCCTTCACCCAGTGTTGTCACGTGTGCAACAATTTGGTTGAAAGATCGATACCAGCTTAGTTTGTGAACATTTAGAAAATCTGTCTACTCATTAGTGGTAAGTAGTACGAATCGTGAGGCGATTTTGTGTCACAGGTACTTCGAGCATTCCCTGCAATTTAATGCGGAACGGTTAGAACCCTGTCGTGGAACATGATGTCCTAGGCACGTTTCCGTCATATTTAAAGTTCAAACTTTTTAGAAGTTTGCTTGGACATCTCATCAATGGGAAGCAAGCTTGAGCGCCGATCGTTAGACTGACTCTAATTCATACTCCCATCTGTCGAGCTCCAACTTCCGTCACTTATAATGTCGGTAAGTTTGTCGCCACCACTGAATGAGTTCAAACATGGAGTAATACCACTCTTTATTCGTTGTGATCCCTCACTCTAGCACTGGTGAAGGTTAACTAGATTGCGAGTTTACCACGTGTGACCGATCGACCTTCTGTCCACTGCAAGTGAGGGAAACTTTTCTTTCTTCTGTGTGATATCCAGTTTGTCAGTTCCGGTTATTCATTACAATGTTCCTTCGTATGTGGAAAATTGTAATTCTCTTGTTTTATAGACGTAAATACCAATTCGATAGCCGCTGATTCGCATACGATCTTTTCGATTGACCTCCTTTTATTGTGTAGTATCCTTCCAATGTTTTGTCATCATCATAATCAGCAATAAAAACCGTGCACTCGATGTGCGGTGGTTTCTGCTGCTGCAGTTTTGTTCACCGATATAGGAAGTAGTAGGTGAGTTACGTGTTGGATACTCAGATATCGGGAAATTGCAGTTAGGATGGATGGAGAATCTATGCATAGCTCGGATACATGATCGCCACTGACTGCGTGATCGAGCTATATCTGCCAGTGTTTCCAACCATTGATGACTATGGTCTCGGGGTCCCCATCCGGGCAGACGGCAGTTGCCAACGCTGCTGATTTCGTGGGTAACTGCCTTCATGTTTTGCTGCCAGGTTATACATTGGCCTCTCTGTGGGCGCTTCCACCATGTACAAGGTTGACAAAAAGAGCTCTTCTGGGGAGGCAGCAGGAAGGTATACGGAGGATATGACCAAGCCAGCGTAGTCTGTGAAGTGTAATCACTTCATCAATCGATTGCACATTTGCCCTGAAGATCAATCGTCGAACCTCTGCATTGGTTATGCGGTGTTCCCACCATACTCGGGCAATGCTTCTGAGGCAGCGGTGGTCAAACACTGACAGTCGACTAATATCTTCGGCTCGTAGTGGCCAAGTTTCGAGCCATAGAGAAGAGTAGAGCGTATAGCGGCATTGTACACTTTACCTTTGGTCTGCAAGCTGATATCCGGTGTACGCCACAGATACCAGAGGTTGGCGAATGTCGCTCTTTCTTTTCCTATTCGTGAAGTGATTTCATCCTTCACCGAACCACCAGAGCATATTTGGCTTCCGAGGTAGGTGAAGTCATCAACCACTTCAAGTAGTTCACCTGCAAGTACCAGAGATGGAGTAGTTCCAACCCAGTCTTGCAATAACACTTTGCAGGTGCAACGCGCATACCGAATTGAGCGGCAGAGTTATGCAGGTCCCGTAGGATTTTCTGAATTTGATCAGGGTCCGTACCCAATGTTTTGTGTTAGTAAAGTAAAGTTATTTGAATTCCATACGTTAACCGCACTGGATACACTTTTGCTGTTGTTTCGCCTTCGTTTCCATTGTTTCCTCTTGTTTCCCCCCTACACACAGACAAAAAATACGAGACCGTCATTCTACCCATCTTTGGACTTCCCACACCGTTCCACATTAGCACCATTAAAAACGTTTCCACATCAATTGAAGCTGACTATACTTATCTGCGAATCAATTTTCATCATCCTGGTGCAATAGTTGGCGCTAAGGACGTCAGTGGATTTCTGGTAAGTATACACGGGTCATGTTGTTCTTAGTGGTTGTCGGGATATTTTGTTTCGTAACGTTAGGCTTGCAGGTACGAACCCATCTCTCTATTGTTCAACATATATATATATATATATATATATATATATATATATATAAACGTTTGCGTCATAAAAGATTTCTAATGCCAAGATTTCTCAAATTATTCACATTTTCCCTTTGAACGAAGCAGCCTCCAGAACTAGCAGTTGTCAAGGAATGAAACAGCGTACTGCGAAATGTGATTCTTTTGGCATCTGTAATCATAGCATAGTTTTACTGTACATCGCTGTTGGTTGATTGGTCTTCAGTATTTGCACGCGATTTTTCAACACTAGATTGAAGTTTTACTCTTGTCATAGCTGATCAGTAGCGCACACCCCCGACTGAAACCGGTGTTTGAACCCTGACCTTCAACATGCGAGTCAGATACGTGACCGTTACTCTATCCAAACATGCTGAACGGCTGAGGGAACACATGGACATGGGTTACACGCACACATTCCTACCGGTCACGTTTTTAGTTACTCTCAAATCGCTTTGCATGTCAGTGTTGAGGACATGTCAGGCCATCGTTGTGTGCAGTAAAATTGAACCACGCTGCGAACCTACTTAGCTATATTTAGAAATCTCAGTTCAGTTCATACAACCATTAACCTGACACATCGGTGCTTTCGTTTTGGTTGCCGTTCACAAGTAGGTCAATAGGATTGTTGGAGTCGAATCAACTGACACTTGATGTTCAATAATTACGTGAAAGAAACCGGATGAATACAAGAGCGCCACTGCTCACAACATTAAGCCGTGTCGCTTAACATCTCTAACCACATAGTGAGTAGGTCTCGTGGACCCCACCCTGGTAATCTAAGACGATCTACACTGCTGAGCCGCGATGGCTCAGTGGTTAAAGCATTGAACTTGTAACCTGAAGGTCTCCGGTTCGAATCCCAGCCGGGCTACTGAACTTCGTGTGCTCCTGTCTAGGCCTGGGCAACCTGACAGTATCTCAGCCCTCGTGCAACCCACGGGTTGCATGGCAGCGTGCATCGTAAGGATGTGACTGCTGTCTGATCTACACTGCTCAGTTCACCAGTTATGGTTCTACCATATCATTGATTGGCCTCCCTTAACCCGACACCAATCACTAACGATCTCGGCGAACAGTGCACGCAGAGGGAGTCTATCCGGAGACATACGTAACACGTGTTCTAACCATCTTAGCCTATGGAGGTCAAGCACCTGATCTAGTAACTTATCTCGGCTTCCTAATACTCGACGCCTTACTTCTACGTTACTAATGCGGCTGTCCCACCAGACTCTTGCAATGCTGCGCAGACAGTGGTGGTCGAAAGCTAACAGCTTTCGTTTAGCTTCTGCACGTAACGGCCAGCTTTATACACCGTAAAGTAAAGCCGGTCGGACCATTGCTGCATATACTCAGCCCTTGATGGTCAAACGGATATCACGTCCACGCTACAGATAGTTCAGGTTGCTGAATGTAAGACGAGCTTACTGTATGCGTGACGACACTTCATCTGTTATTTGACCACCAGAAGAGATCCAACTACCTAGATAACAACTCCTCTACTTGTTCTACCGCTTCCCGGTTAGGACTAGGGTTGGAATGTCGCCGACCAGTCTTGTAAGAGCATTTTGCACTTTGCTGGTGCAAAACGCATGCCAAACATAGTAACACATACATTTAAACTGGTCAAGAAAGTTTGTAACTTACCTGGGTCTTCAATCATGAGCGCAACATCATCCGTGTATTCTAAGTCAGACAATTCACCTCTAGGAAGAAGTTTGATGCTGCTATTCTCACCTGAAGATAGGGTAATATCGAAAACTGGATCAACAGTTAAGTTGAATGGAACGGATGAAATGCAGTAGCTTTGATGAACACCACTTTCCTCAGTGAAACTCATATCAGGCAGCTGTCACATCCTTACGAAGCATGCTTCACGCAACCAGTAGGCTGCTCGAGGGATGCATTACTGTCAGGTGTGCCAGAGAAATTCATTTCCCTTTTAGGTCCTTATATAGTAACACCATAAACTGAGTTCACGCCTACGATGGTTTGTCACGCGAGTTCACCACAGAAAGTGGTGTTCGTCAGGGATATCTCCTCTCCTATTTTTATTGAATTTCGTCATTGATACTGTTTTCGACATTGCTTTATCCCGTACAGAAAGCCTGTCTTGCATTGAGCAACCTAAACCATGTGTGGCGCAGACAAGGTATCCGTTTGACTATCAAGGGCCGAGTGTATGCAGCAACGGTTCGGCCAGCGTTATTGTACGAAAAAACCTGGCCGTTGCGCGCAGAAGAAGGCTGGTGGTTTTCGATCACCGCTGTTTGTGTAGCATTGCAAAAGTCTGATGGGACAACCGCATTAGCAATGTAGAGGTCGGGTACTAAGCAACCGAGACAAAGCACTGGATCGGGTGCTTGACCTACATAGACTAAGATGGTTGGGACATGTGTTGCGCAAATCCCCGTATAGACTCCTCGGCGTGCACTGTTCGCTGAGAAGGGCAGTGATTGGTGTTGGGTTAAGGGAGGCCAGCCCACGACATAGCATAAAGGTATGAAGTCCTTGACTGCTGGACTGAGCCGTGTA
>JBBHEA010000166.1:0-32057 GCA_038088235.1 Zacco platypus | reverse complement strand
ATCCCTGATGCGGAAATCTGGTGTCCAAGAAATGACACATGGCTGCAACCGAAAGAGCTCCTCTCCGCATTTACTGTTACACCATGTTGAGATAACCGTTCGAAAAGTGCTCGTAAATGGCAGATATGTTGCTCGAAAGTCTCACTCGTGACCAATATATCGTCTAGATCAGGGGTCTGCCACCTTTTGGTGTGAGAGGGCAAGATAGCTATACAGTGTCTCGGAGGAGGAACCTGTTATTAAATATAATGTAAATCAATCTCATGCTTTTAACAAGAGGTTGTGATTCAACTGATCCGGGGTAACTCAAGTTTATGTTAGCTACTGCAACATACTTGTTTTATTCGCCTCCGCTAAGCTATTCTGAAATTTATTTATTGTTTAATAATTTTTCTTAAAAAAACCAACGTTTTCAGAACAAGGCCAAAACTGGCCAGGTCTACTTAATTATGGGGTTACTGATGCTGTGAGTGAGTGCTTCATTTAATATGCTTGTGTTGGCATGTTATGCATGAATTCTATAAAAGTTTGGTAAGAATAATAGCTGACATTATTCATATGAAAAAACTATAGCTAAAATGTTGAATAAACATTATCTTATTTTTTTTAATTTAAAATCAGTTTTTGCTAACTATTGCCGTTCTGTCAGGAAAAATACCTTGGTCTGGATGTTTAGGGAAAGATATGGAATTTTAATACCATTTAATTTCATTAAGGTTCATTTAAAAAACTTATGACAAAATCAAGAAAAATGTTAGTTCGTACAAACGAAATGCAATTATTGAGACGCTTGTTTCTGTTCATTGTGCGATCGGGCTTCCACATCAGGTGAAATGTTTGTCGATGACAGGAGCAAAATATAATTTGTGATTATCACACAACCTTGTTTTTAAATAAATTTTAGTGTCTTCCATTTTGAAAAACAGTTGTTCACAAATGTATGTACTTCTCATTGTTCAACAGATCTCTAAACTTTCCGCTTCGCAATACATGTTTCTTGTAGAAGCCAGCAAAGAATTCGAACTCATACAGGATCCACAGCGTGTGTGGGCGAGAGACGGGGTGCTTGTTTAGAAAATCTTGGCAGTTATAATTCGTGTCTTGGCTTTCGAATGACCGATCGATCAAAATGAGGTATTCTTTTAGGTTGCAGTGGTGGACCAGTAAATGACTGCTACAACCGACTGTATTTGTACTCGGTACTTATTAGATAATAAGTGTCCAGGTGTTAATTTAGCGGGCCGGACGAGAATCACTCGCTGGCCGGATGTGTCCTGTGGGTCGTGGGTTGCCGACCCCTTGTCTAGATAGATATACACAGAGTCTTATACCCTACAACGTGGACCATAAAATACTGGAACTTTTGAGCAGCGTTACGGAGGAACTCGAAAAGTTCGAACGGATTTGCAACTGCGGTTTTAGGTATATCTGCTTCTGCTACAGGCATATGATTATATGCTCGCATCAAATCAATTTTACCGAATATGCATTTCTGGGCAAGCGTTGCTGTTAGGTCTTGAATATGCTAGATGGGGTAGCGGTCTTTTCGTGGTAACGTTATTAAGCGCACGGTAATCGCCACATGGGGGCCAGTCGTTTTGCGACTTTTTCTAAACCATATGTAGAGGTGATGCCCAGGGGCTATCGGAAGGTCGAATAATACCCAGCTCCAGTATGTGATCGAACTCTGCTCGAGTGATATTTAATCTATCAGGAGCTAGGTGGCGCGGGCTGCAACGCACAGACGGTCCAAGCGTCACCACATGGTTCAAAGCTTCGGTTGTTACTGCGAACAACGTACATGGTGTTCTCATAAGCTAAGGCGGCTCATTCAAAATAGACGGAAACTTACCAGGTGAGGTAACTACGGCAAAACTGGCCGGATAGCAGGATCGGTTGTAGAGTCTCCAACGATGCCCTGTCCTGTGCCTCCATCAATCAGCTTCTTCTGGCGTGTATCGACCAGAAGATCGAAGTGTTCCAAGAAATCCGAACCTAAGATCAGATATGGGATATCGGCAATCAAGAAAACTCAAAGAAAACGGTGGCTCAATCTGAGATCAATCGACAACGGACGTTAGCCATATGTCCGGATCGTTGTACCGTTGGCTGCCCGTAGGGAGTGAGACGCTGGCTTTTATTTCTCAAACGAGACTACCGGAATAACGCTTACTTCTGCTCCCGTGTCTACAAGGAAACTCTGAGAAGAACAGTGGTTTTGAACTTAAAATAAAGGACTTCTGTTGGATCGGGAGACAGTGTTAATGAAGCGTTTGAACGTTGGGTAGATACCAAAAAGACGACAAGGCTCACGACAATTGGTTGCCTTAAGTCCAAAACGTTGGTGACAGCACAGACTGCTGTCGGGGCTTAGCCTCCGGGTCCCACTTGCCTTTCGTCTATTTATGAAGCGTATGACTTGCAAGTGAAAAGTGAAAAGTATCTACGTCTGGAATGGTACGACATGTTTGGCGGCGATGACCCGGGTTTGTTAAGTGTCTGACCTAAAGAATGCATATTCATCCAATAATCTGCAAATGTATACGTATATACGGTGTGGATATCTGTTGAAGTTTGCGCAACAACGGAGTCTACAGCCTTCGTGACACTATCAAGGGGCTGGTCGTGAAGGATTGTTATGGAACTTCTAACCTGTGTCGGCAGGCGTCAGAGCCAAAATTCACGCATGAAACCTTCAGCAACATACGAACTAGCCTGTTCACGCACTTCGTGTAATAAAGCTGAAGGCTCATCCTCTACGAGTTTTTTCGGCTTAAGCAGTTGTTCTAAGACTTCTTTACACGATGGCTGTAACTCTTCAAGAACGCACCCTTTAAAGCATCGTACTTATGAGTCTCGTGTGTGTCTCGGATTACAGGTTCCGCGAGGCGCAAAAGTTCCCTATTAAGATACATGAACAACTGCATGCATTTGTCGTAGCCTGACGTTAAACGTTCGTGCTCGGTTTCTGCCTCAAAGAGTATGAACTAAACATCGCCGAATGGAGATAAACTAGGTTGCGGCTGGTGTTTGTAGCTGCAACCCTCAGTTAACTGCGTTTGCGAATAAGCATACGTGACGCCCGCCATGGCACAAGGTATAGACGAATCATCTCTGCCATACTTCTTCTCAGCATTAGTGCCTTTCGCATCCTTTGCTTCCCGCTTACTCGTTATTGTTCACCGAGACTGTCGCGTTTATACTTGGATCGATTAATTTACCAAGGTGGCTAATTCTTAGTAGAAGACGCAACAAGCCACACTAAATGTGATCACGCAAAAATGACTTCAAACGACTTCAACGAGAAGTGTCATGCTTCTGTGTAGAATATGGACTTGATTGCCAGCACTCTTCTCTGTGCCCCCTTTTCCCACATTTCTTACACTTGTTGAATTTATATAGACACAGTCGTGTGAAATTTCGTTCTTTGCAGTTCCAACAGACGACCGGCGGCTTTACAGTCGTTATGGGTGTCAGATTTCGCTTTTTCAAATGCGAACGGTAGCTGACAATATGAATCAAACAAGACCATCAGCTTCAGCTGCGGCTGCTTAAACTGCTTCTGGTGTTGCTTGAATGAAACCGACGTTATGGGTTTTTGATTAGCCCGTTGTCACTGTTACACAATCCACTGCTTGAACATTGACTTATGGGATCAGTCTATTGATATTTATTTTGTGTGTGACTGAACCGGCCCTCCACTGTAGTGAGAACTAAGATAGATTAGTGTGTTCAACAGTGTATTTAACTAGGTTAAACCATCGTTTATAAATGGTATAAGAACAGACTAATGGAACAAGGCCGGAACGTTGTTACGAGTAGGGTGTGGTAAATGCAAACTTTATGAGTGGCAGAGGTGTTTACCCCTAACTGCACTCTCAATTTGCGAATTACTTTGGGATTATTCGAGTGCCCCATATAAAACAGGGAAACGGCGCTCCTTTCAATTGTCCGAACAGCGATTGTGGCAATCGTGCTCAGCTGTTGGCCTAGCAAACCTATTTATTTGACCGGAACTCACAGATAAACGCCCGTTTTATGTATGCTCAGCTGGCAATATCCCTTGCCGGATATCCGAGAAATTTCATACAAAGGAGCATGAGAAGAAATCCAGTGGACCAGGGGCAACGACAACAGAAACCTACACTGAAACGCGTGGTGATCCCGTACATCAAGAATATATCGGAATTGTAAGCAAGAATTTTCCAACCGCACGGGATTGCAGTAGCTCACAAAACCATCGCCACATTGAGACTATTGGTTTCAAGACCAAAAGGAAAAACAAACGAGCTTGATAGAACAAATGTGGTGTATCGAATGGACTGCAACAACTGCAACAAACACTATATTGGACATACAGGAAGAAAATTGGTAACATGAATCAAAGAACACCAAGCTGCTCTCCGAAGGCATGATCGTTTCTCCCTGGGATCGATACACGCGGACCAAGAAGGACACAACTTCAACTTGGAAACGGTCACGATCCTCGCAGTTGTGCGGATTTGCCCTTCAGTTGCTAGTAATAGGATAATATATGTGAATATAATATATGTGAATACCTTAATAAAATCCCAACCTCATTTCCTCTTGGCGTAAAGCTTTAACGGTGCGGTGTTTTTATTTTATTTTTTAGCTAGTACAAAGTGCTTTCTGATTTTCATGGTTTTCACCTACATGCAAGTCACATTTTGTTCGCAAAAGACAGTCGTTTTTACATAGAAGCGAACATTCACAACTAGTTTCAAGACTTCGATTCGAGAAGACAGTGCAAAGTAGGACAAAGCTGGTATGTTTCATACAGAATTACCTATTTCCTAGTTCAATTTAAACTTTTATGAATGGATTCAGTATACTTTGCTCAGGTAAGAAAGAAACTATAGACTGAATGGTAAAGAGGAGCTGACTGAATGGGCGAAAAATCGTTTCAGATTATGCACCTCTTGGCGTAGCTTCTCTTCTGTATGCTAGGTTAGCGCAGCCACTAGTTTGCTTCGTGATGTGGGATTTTCAAGTAACCTATATGGGAACTCCATGTCAGGTACGAGAGCCTTCACAACTCAGCTCAGCGCGCTGATGAGTGGTGACGACTTTGCGTGAAAGATAACGTTTATGACTGATTTCTCCCCTATTCACACTTTTTCCGCTTTATTTTCGGGCTACTTTCCCCTTACTCAAGTAAGTAAACCAACAGGCACTTAGCGTACGACTATATTCGGTATTGATTCGGAGGGAATATAAAATCTTAACTCTTTCAATCAACTGACTGTTCCATAGACGAAGATCACAATGAACTTAGTGTTGAGAAATGGTTAATTCCACTACTGAATGCCATTCCTCTTACGGTGACCTCGCTCATAGTCTCGGCAGAGTTAGAGAACCCTGCTCGCGCATTTTTCTCCACATATTACATAGGTTAACTCAACCTCTTTCATGAGTGCTGAAATGCGCATTTGTGTTGAGTTTGTTTTGTTGGCCTTGTGAATTCCATGCATTCGGTGGGGACTTGATCTGCAAAGTGTTCATAATTGTATGGCTGAAAAAACTTGTGTTGTTTGGTGATCTCCTAACGAATTAAACAATATACGTTTAATGTGGAGAGTTTTAAATCAAAACACAGCGAGATACGAACAGATTTTTTTGTTCCGACGTTTCGGTTACCAAGGGTAACCTTTCTCAAGGAAATGTTCAAACAAACTGATTACGAGTAATTGATAAGACTGACGGACAATCATCGATTGGTTCATGACCTGCTGCTAACGTGTGTGTGTGTCATGGTGTTAACACAGTCAGTCGGGCGTTGGGACTGAAGTGACGGGATTATCAGGGATGAGGGATAAACGTGCGTCACCCGAGGTCAAAGGTGTTGTGACCTTTCTGCGTCGTACGTGTCGGCGTAGTTCTGATGTCAATCCGATCCAGATAGACGAGATGTTGGTACTATCCATACGGTTGACACATGTCGGACGTGTATTGATTTCTAGTGCTTCAGCGCATATGCGTTCGGTGTGTGACCGGAAGCCTGATTGTAAAATGCGTGCACCACTATAATCAATTTGATGGTTAGACTCCAACGCATGAAGTGCGATCGCGGAGTCCCTTTCGTGTTTCTTCAATTCGGTTGCGTTTCTTGGTGCAAACCTCGTGTGTCTCTTGTGTTCCGTGATACGTACCTGCAGTTGTCTGGCCGTTTGGCCAATATATTCCGCTGGACAGTCTGCACAACGAATTCGGTATACACAGTTGGTCCGGTTCTGATGTTCAATACGGTCTTTCGCTCGAACTAGGTGTCTTTGTAGTGTATTGTCCAAATTGAAAAACACCTCAATCTCGTAATCTCGCAAGATCTTTCGAATTGCATCAGAGGTCTCGTTTCTATATGGTATTCCTACCACATTCAATCTTCTGTTGCGTGGTCGTGTATTGTTGCTTGATATTCTATTGAGTTGTTGGTTTATGAGGCGGGTAGGATAGCCGTTCTCCTTCAAAACCGTTCTCAGTCTGTTCAGTTCTTCTTTCTGAGCGGTCGTGTCTGTGCATACTTTTTTAACCCTATCCACAAGGGTTCCAACAACTGCACGTTTTATAAAGTACGGATGTGAGGAACTATAGTGCATATATCTGTCAGAGTGCGTAGGTTTTCTATGAACACTTATTGAAAATACGTTCTCTGTGTTGACAGATAATTTACAGTCCAGGAAGTTTATGCTTCTTTGCTCATCCTCGACTTCCATAGTGAACTGGATATTGCTGCACTGATCATTCAGGTGGTCGAGGAACGGTTGTGTTTGAGCAGTTTCTATAATTGCGAAGACGTCATCGACATACCTTAACCAGGTGCGTGGAGGAACACTGAATGTGTTGATAGCCTGACTTTCGATATGGTGCATAAACAAATTTGCAACTATGGGAGATACTGGAGATCCCATAGCCACCCCATCAGTTTGTCGGTACAGAACACTTTGGAATGTGAAAAAAAGTTGTGGATAAACAGAGTTCAACTCCATTAATGATATCGGTTGCCGACAGGGGTGTTTTATGTGCAAGATCATTGTCATTATTCAAAATGGAAAAAACATACGATAAAGTTTCCTTTATGGGAACACTAGTATAGAGTGAGGTCACGTCAAAACTGACTGTCTGTTCTGTATCTTTCAGCTTTAACGATTGAACAGTCTTAACAAAGTCAAAAGTATCAATTACGTGACTTACCACCATCTTCTGATAAGGCTTTAAAAGTTTCGCCAAGTATTTGGAAAGCCTGTAGGTTGCACAGGTGGTATAGTCCACTATAGGTCGGAGGGGGATGCCAGGTTTGTGTATTTTAGGCAATCCATAAAAACGTCCGGGTCTGTTCGATTTAGGCGCAAGCGTGTACCACAATGATTGACCCAGTTTGGGTTTCAACTCTCGTAGGTATTTATTTACCCTGAGTTTAGCTTTGTTCAGGTTTGGTGCTTCTTTATGTGGTGCGATTCTCTCGTAAGGCCCGGTTGTTAAGTGTTCAATTGCTTTTCTTTCATAATCAACGCGATCCATTACTACGGTAACATTTCCTTTGTCTGCTTTTGTGATGTGTATGGATCTATCCTTCTTTAATGAACTTAGTGCTTCCATCTCTTCTGGGAAGATGTTGCTTCTGAGCGGTCTCTGGTTTCTCAAAACATTGGAAACTCGCAGTCTAGCTTCTTCCGCTATATCCAATGGAAGTTTTGCAAATGCAGGTTCTAAATTTGGGATGACTTCACGTGGTGTTAAATGTTTCCTCGTTAGATAGAAATTCATTCCTTTCCTTAGAAGACTCAGTTCGTTCTCCACGAGGACCCGATTTGACAGGTTGCATACCAACTTTTTCTCATCAAGAATCTTGTGGGGCATCGTACGGTTTTGGCAGTTACCAACGTTTTGAGGTGTAGGACAAAGTCTTTCAAACTTTTGTTTCTGTCGCAGTTTGTATTTGGTGGATGTGATCTCAGTCCGTTTTTCAATCAAAGTTCTAACTTCATTCAAGATGTCAGGTGGTAGAATGGCGTCTAGTGCCTCATCTAGGTTGTTGATACGAGAGCGTATGGACATGAGGATGTTTGTGCATGAGTGCACCCTCTGACGAAGAAAAGTTCGTGATACTTTGAATGCTGCGGTTTTGGACCTCAGTGAACCATCTGGAGGTTTGACCATTAGTGAGATCGGAATGATATTGTTCTGTAAGCAGCGTAGGTTGAAAATACGATGGTTGATCCAACTGACGAGTTTCTTTCCCAAGGTAATCCGATTGTTAACTAAGTTTATACAGTCCGAACCAAGTTTGGTCCGAATATCATCAAAGAGTTTGAGCGCCATGTGGTGTATGTTATGTGGAGAGTTTTAAATCAAAACACAGCGAGATACGAACAGATTTTTTTGTTCCGACGTTTCGGTTACCAAGGGTAACCTTTCTCAAGGAAATGTTCAAACAAACTGATTACGAGTAATTAATAAGACTGATGGACAATCATCGATAGCTGTGATTGGTTCATGACCTGCTGCTAACGTGTGTGTGTCATGGTGTTAACACAGTCAGTCGGGCGTTGGGACTGGAGTGACGGGATGAAACGTCGGAACAAAAAAATCTGTTCGTATCTCGCTGTGTTTTGATTTAAAACTCTCCACATAACATACACCACATGGCGCTCAAACTCTTTGATGATATTCGGACCAAACTTGGTTCGGACTGTATAAATATACGTTTTACTTACAAAGGCCTACCAGTAATGGTAGCACAACAAACGTAAACGTGGTTGTTCAACTCAGTACATCTATTGAATAGTTGCGTCGTTACAAACAACCAGTCTGGTGCTGTTCAACTCAACGGCAAGACGTTATGTATAAAGACCAGGATGGAACAGAAAAAAAGCAAGCGTACGCGCTTTTGCTGTGCAAATGGCTTCAGGTCATGCTAGTGTTCTTTCTTTTCAATACAACCAAATACGTTTACACTACCGGGATCTTCTGGAGCGCCCCCTTTTTCTTGATGCTACAGATCCACCAAAATTCTACAGTCCTCAACAGCTCAGCAGTTCAGGTCATTTGTCACTGTTTTTGGTTTAGCTCGGATGACTGCAAACGGATTATAGGCCTAAAATTACACCAAATATCCTTCAAAATCCGCAATGAATATTTTAGACTAGGCTTCGCACTCTTTTCATGAAAGGTTTTTTTTTCGAAGCTCTGTGTCATAGTTTGTTGAAGGAGAAAATCCAAAAAAGCGATATCGGGGGATTGGCCACAACGTAAAATGCAAACTACTTAAATTGCTAGCGAGATTATTGGTCTCTTCAAGGGTTTATATGATCCACACTGATGGTTGAAACCGTTTCAGTTGACGAACTATCTTTAGTGTTCTCTTCAAAGTTGATGAACTGACGGTAGAACATTCAATAGCCGAATAGTTTTTTTCACTGTGAATATGCTACCGCTGAAAAAGTAGTGACATCTGCGTGATTTCCCCACCCTTCAATATCGGTCGACACATCACGATACCGCTAGTGACGTAAGTTCGGGGTATTATAAGCGTTAGCAGTACTACTCCGCGCTACAAGGCTACATTTTATCACTCTCAACTTCTCTCTAGGTAAACTCATTACTGTTGAGTTTTTTCATGGAACTCACAGTTGTCTACTCACTTATTCACGGCCAATGGGATCGGCACTTGAGCATCTCGTGAGTACGGGTGTACCTGGCGTCAGTCAACTTATGGTTCTCTGTGATGAGCCTTTTATATGACTTCCTTGGAACCATGGGCACGGACCTTCAAGTACCTCTCTGAATCATCAATATTTATATACTGTTCATCCAAAAGTTGTTCCATGGCGTTATCAATGCATTCATTTCGCCTGTTTCACTGTTTTTTCCATGGATGTTCGCCGGATAATAACGCGTTAACTATCCGGTTCAGGGCTGTATTTCTGCTTTTGGTTCAACGGAGAGCCGTGACGTTATTTTTAATTTCCACAGCATTCCATCCAATGGTATTATTCAGAAAGTCGCTCACGTTGTATATGCGAGACAGAATATCCGGCATATGATTCTTCCTCCCTGGTACGTCGTGATTCATGAAATCATACTCTTGTAACCGCAACACCCATCGTACTAGTTCACCTCTGGTATCTTTTGCCATTTTAATCCACTGCAGCGGCTTATAGTTGCGGTGTTCACTTATCTAAAGCCCTTAGTTTGGCAAAAGTTCTTTCTCATTGGTTATATAGTTCATTTCTATAAGTGTGAGGATTCTGCCGGCATATTTGACCACCCCGCTTCAGCTTCAGCACCGCTCCAATTGCAACGCCACTGGCCTCTGTTGACACAATAAACTCTCGATCATGCGCTGATCTCTCCTGCCATCTCTAGTTACCATCTACTGAATTTGTCAGAGCTCCTTGTTTGCAGTCTCCGGCCAGTAGAAGGTGCTATTCTTTTTCTTCAATAACTCGTACAACAGGCTGGCAATCTCGTTGAAATTCTGTATAAGCCGGCTGTAAAATCCAGAAAGGCCGAGAAATCGTCAAAGCCTATGTTCTAACTTCGGTATCGGGTACCATTTTATCATCAACAGTCTCTCTTGTAGTGGCCCGATGTTTCCGTGACCCAATTTGACCCAATTTGAAATCTGAATCAGTGCAAACAGTGCTTCGTGTCAATTGACCCTCACATGGAAGCGGAGACCCATAAGTAAGTCCAGCTCCTGAAGCGCATCCTGAGCATCCCGTCCAGTTACAGCTCTTCCCCGACTCTTTTTTATAGATGATGGCGAGTGCTTGAAGAGAGAACTAACCACGTTACTCGTACACCTATGCATTAAAGAATAAGTGTTTCCATCCTGGAGGAAAGTCGTTATAGTCTCAGTTTTTGAAAGAGGTTCTAGGAATCTCTGTTCCAATAATCAGGAAATCACTCTGATTTCTTTTACGTTTATGCTTACGGTGTACTTAGTGCTCCGTCAGTTGTCCCCATCACCTGAGCAACGAATTCGGGAGGAACAGGCTAGGTTTCGCTGATGGCTGCGTCGACGAAAACTTCACAGTTCGCTTGCTATGTGAATAACACCACCTGTATCGCTGACAGACCATTGTTGTGTTTCTGGAGCAGCCTTTGTCTCTGATGATAGAACAGTGTTATGGAACTGCGTGCCGAATAATGATGTGCCCGGGAAGAATGTAAACATTCTGAAATAGATTTACACCCATACCTCGGTGTTAATAAAGGTCAATTGTCATCATTGTTCAATTGCTCCCATCGTTTGAAGTTTCGAGTGGTGTTCGACAGGTCTGTTCAATCTCACCATTTCTCTTCACCTTTGCAATAGCTGATATCGTGAAATTGGTATTAGAAAGGCTTGATGACTACGGTGTTGAACTGCTTCTTGTTGAAGAAACTATCCAACTTGGACTACGCGGATGAAACCACCGTGCTTGAAGAGGACCCACATGTTGTTCAAACTGCCTTGAACCGCTCAGCAATCGAAGTTAGCCCTTTTGATATGTTCATCTCATCTACTATGAATGGGGTGTTGCTACAAGATTTTCCGGACCCTGTTTTTGCGCTTGCCGTCAATACTGAGTAGCTTGAAGTTGTGCAGAAGTTCGTTTTCCTTGGTAGTTGTATAGTAGTTGGTGGCTGTGTTGGGTACGAGGTCACGTTACAGATAGCAAAGGATGGATTGGCTTCCACCAACTTAAAGCATGTGTGGTGCCGTCACGACATATCACTTGCCCGCTTTTGTCCACGCGGTCCCACCATATCCTGGTCACTTTGTACTGAAGATGTTTAACGGCTGTCAGCCTTTGATCATCGCTGCCTTTGGGTGTGCTGAGAACACTGCATCTCGAATGATGTGGTATGACAGCAGTTTTTTTAGTTTATTAAGCAACAACTCAATCAGTGGCACTATATCGCTTCATAGGCTTAGACGACTGGGACATGTGTTAAGAATACCGGATCATTACTCACTAAACTGTGTTTTATTCACGGTTCCTGGACAGAACTGGAGGAACCACGCAGTGGCTTTGGGATAGTAAGAAGTTAACTATCGATCTGTCTCGAGTTGGTCTTCCGGTTTGGGACGCTAAGGATGACTACTGTTTTTGTTTAAAAACCATGAGGGATGTGGCTACGAGTCACAGTGATTGACGAGCCTGTTGTTCTTTTATTCTCTAACCCACACATCAAAAAACGAATTGAACAGTAATGTATTTTGAAAAAGATGCTTTATATATTGAACTTGTCGTTTTCTTTTCCTTTCACCCCATTGTATCGTATTCTTCGTATTCTAATCCAAATATGTATTACCGGGCACTACTGCAAAAACGAATAAAGTAAGATATTTATTGCCTACACAAATCCTTAGATTACCTGCCTATGGCTCCTTATATAGTCCGTTTTCCGAACCACTACGTACGCCATGTCCTGTTGGCTGCGTTCCTTACCTTTACTTACCAATTGGCCGGTCGCCGCGAAATTCCTTCACCGTTTCTTTTTCTGTATTTCGGATACTCTTCATATTGGACCCGTTCCAATACTCTCGATTTACTCACCCTGCTCAAGGCCGCTCGGCTTGCGGTGAAACTCGTGCAAGCTGTTACCGTCGCATTTGTCTGAATTTGTTGTCGTTCCGGTTGGTCACACCGCTGCGAGCCTCACACAGCTTTCCTGTAACCTTTCTGGTTGACCACTTTCCCCTCTGCATGGCGGCGCGCCCTCACTGTCCCTGTGTCCATTTCTCGGTCACCTTCTCTGTTTCCGTGCTCTTCGTTTGCACCCCTGTACTATGTTTAATCTCAGACTGTTTAACTGTATGTTAACGTGTCCTGACCACAGGTTGACCTTCTTATTTGACATTTGCCCAACTGGGGCAGCTAAGCTTATCGACAGTTGAGAGGACCACCACCACTGACCTATAGATTCTTGACAGAATCTATCATGAAACGATTGGAATGCAGCATGTTCTTTTTCATCAACTCTAAAGTATGGATAAAACATGCTGATGACACCTTTGAACGGATGCAGTGTACAGATATTGAAGTGGTACGATAACTACTCAACATCACCTTCGAGTTAACAGTTTCACCACGAAACTGGCGCAGGTTACGTTCACTACGCACCAAAGATCCTGCGTGCTATTTTGGTTACACTTGCGGCCTTATTAGCAGGTCGCAGTGGAATTTCTTCATGATTTTTTCATTCTGTAGCTCCGGTTCTGGATGTCGGATACTCTCTGTTTTGGATTTGTTCTAACGCCCTCAACCTAATATGTGTAAGGCCACTCGGCTGGCACCGACGCCAGTGCAAACTATTACAGTCGCGTCTAATTGAATCTGTTACCATTTCCGTTGGTCTTTGCTACTCTCGTTCGATTCATTCTACCGCCACCTGCCGTACCTGATGTCTTGCAATTTTTCTGATAGATAATCTTTTCCTCTGTACGGGAATGCGCCTTGACTGGTCCTGTATCCGTTTCTCGGTTACCGTTTACCTGTTCCTCGTTCGCACCTTTGCAATAGGACAAAATTAGCAACTGGGGTCACTCAACTAAGATTACTTTTTCTCCTTGGTTTCAGTTAATGCAAACCAAGAAGGATACAAGTTTAACGTAATAAAGATTCTTACTATTAGCAGCAAGAGAGGGGCGGGTGTTCAAGAGCATGGAACTCAACGACCGAAGCATCGTGATCTACAATTTTTACTACCCCCTACATAGAATAAAGACTCGGATTACAGGAACCGACCACCCAGAAACGCCACAAGTGATGCCAGGGCCGGACGAACAAACCTCGCAGACTCGATGCATCAGAGGTCATGTGGTTAGGACCTTTCAGTTGCCACTGACGCATTATTATTCTAACCTGCACGAACTCGACAGCTGAACGCATAAAAAAGAATATATTTGGTCAAAGTGGCACTAACAGCACATTGATGATGCCCAATTGACTGGTGAAGAAACGTTTGCGATTCAATGGCTGAACTCAACAAACGAACTTGCAAACAGAGGTCATCCTTCTGACGTTAATAGTGGTTTAAATACCCAGCAACGACACTCAGCAGTTATCGCAGATGAAACTTATATAAACTGTGTTGAATGATACTAAGTTGATTCGGTTGACTTCTTTCTACCGCCCTAACAAGTTGCAGTAAGAACCATTCTACCGAGTTACGTTACGTCAGCAACATAGGAGCTACCAAATGTTCAGCCGTTTCTGAAGGTTGACTCCATCCCCTCTATCACGTGAGCTCAGTGTTTAACTCGATTTTCCGGTCTGCGTTGTTGAGGTCATCATGTAAGGCCACTGTACAGATAGATATATAGATAGATAGATAGATATACATCATTACGGTTAACAAAATAAGTTCACGATAGGGTACGAATCGATAATCATTCTAAGGACAATATGCTTTACCGAATAACTTTAGCACGCCACACGGAGCCGTCGGCCAAATTTTTATTATGGGTGTGAACATATAAAACTGGGTCAGCACACGGTTTGTGAGTTATGGAACCGATAACCAGGGCCTACATTCCAGCTCATCTTGGACCATTTGTTATGTGGGATGATTTCACACTAAAAACGACAATATAGAATGAATGAACGAAAACCATAGAGCTTCTGTTCGTGGTACCTCTTACAATGTTATTACTTAGCAAACTAGAGCGTAGAGGCAAACGGACACCCTCTTGATCCACAAGTAAATGTAGAAGTTAAGCACCACTCACGTGACACCAGTCCATGCTCCACTCTGAGCAGCCCCGTGTGCCCTGGTGGAGTAACGCTAACGTGCCTGCCTCGTATGGCAACGATCTAACGTATGGCAGCGAAGTTCAAATCCGGTCTCGGCCAAAAATATGCGCTACTGATTAGCTTTAATAACAGCGAAACCCGGGCCTGGTACTTACCCTTTGGTGTGTGCGGATTGAAGAGATCACGTGAGAATGTTGAAGACCATTTGGGTAAGAGTGGTGTGCAGCAGAATAATTGCAATATACAGGAAATTAATAGGTGACCCGAGAATTCGGCTTTTCCCTCCATCCAATTAATCCGCATCTCTCTCAACCAGTTAATACAACCTCTCTTTCAAAATAAAGTTTAAAAATGGTGAATGGTTCCTAGTGTAGCAAAAATATCCTGATTTCTGGATTAAATTAAATGGTTTCACTGTAAGTATGCCATGCAGGAGTAATACGCCGCAATGTCCCCGATTCTCGTTATGGGTAACTTGCTCGTAGATATTAAGATCAGTACAGCACGTACGTGTTGGTGGTATTCATCGATTTCAAGTTGACGTTTGACAGTGTTAACCGAGAGGCTATGTTCGAAGCCCTAAGAAAAGAACGCAAACCTTCGAAACTCATCAGGCTACTGTGAGTATAATATACCGACCTGTGTGAGACAGTCCGTACACCAAACTGTCGACTTGTAACGTTTCCGATTATAAGCGGCGTAAGACAAGGTGACGTCACATCTCCATTCCTTTTCAACATTGTGGCAGATGCCATTATGCGCCAAGTTTTTGAAAGAAGGGCAGGTGTAACGTACAGCGAGAATCACCGCATCACATATCTGATGTTTGCTGACGACAGTGAAATATTCGAAGACACCGATGATAATGCATCTCAAATCCTCAATGATATCACCTCCGCAGCAACTCCATTTGGGTTACACAACAATACGCAGAAGGCAAGTGCTAACCACAGATGGATCAATTGCCTGCATTCACCTACATGAGGCTATAATTGAACAGGTTAACCACTTCAAATATCTCGGCACGATACTCGAGGAGAAACGCATAACAGAGTCGCGCGAAATCATCAGCCGTATCAGTCAGGCATCAACAGTCTTTGCAATACTCCGGCAAAAAGTGTAGAGACAAAAGAACATCAGTAGGAAGACCAAGATGCTGCTGTTCAATAGCTTGGTTATACCTGTATTATTATATAGCGCAGAGACATGGGTCAACACTAGTCAACAACTTCGGCAACAAGAGACCTTCCATATGCGCTGTCTTCGAGAGATATTGAACGTTTCAAAACCTGAGAAACGTAGGAACGAAAATGTACGCTATAAATGCTGCAATCAGAATACCATCAGAATGCAGAGACTTAGATGGTTTGTCACGTATGTCGAATGGAGTCAATAGGGACCCCAAACTCCACCCACTGAAGCTTCCAACCATCCGATTGGCGACTAGATAGAACAGCACCCAGAAAGACTGATATGGTTGGAAAATGTATTGTAGCATGAACACGGTAGCGAATGAAGCACGATCTTCATTGGCCACAACGGTTCCCAAACTACACGAACATGGTTCATTATGTAGGCTGTATTCCAAACCACAACGTACGCCAAATCCTGTTAGCTGCGTTCGTCACCTTCATGTCCCGATTGGCGGGTCACCGCGACATTCCTTAACCGTTTCTTCTTTCGTAGCTCCGCTTCTATATATCGGATGCTCTCCATCCTGGATCAGTTCCAATGCTCTCGAATTACTTACCCTTGGTAAGGCCGCTCGGCTAGCGGTGAAACTCATGCGAGCTTCCGTCGTCGCATTTGTCAGAATTTGTCGTCGTCCTAGTTAAACACCTGCTATTCTCCTTCGATTAATTCCATCGCTGCCTGCCTTACCCGGCTTTCCTGCCACTTTCCTGATTAACCACTTTCCCCGCTGCATAGAACGGTGCCTTGACCGATCTTGTGCCTTTTCCTCGATTTCCGTTTCCTTGTTCTTCGTTGGCACCACTACACCCGCCCCTCCTTTAAAACGTTCCCCCATCGCATACCATGGCCTCAAGGAGGAGGTGTTAACCCAATGTTCTGCCTTTCCATTGCTTATCTCGTAATTAACTCCTCTTCGCTCGATGATGGTGTATGGACCTTTCCATCGCTGTCGAAATTTACTTGCACCTGGTCCGCTATATTCCGGTCGCTCATTATTCCGCAACTTCACCTGCTCTCCCGGTTCGTATGATCTCCATTTATCTGTTGCAACTCTTTTTTCATACTGTCTTTTGTTCTCTCTTTGGCGGGTAAGTGTCCTTTCATGGGCCGTCAACTTCAGATTCTCGTGGTTCAGAGCTGCAGGTTTCACCGGCGTTTCAATCGTGAGGAGTGCATCCAAAGCAATTCTTGGTTCTCTGCCGAAGAGCGCTGTGGATGGAGAAATTTTGGTTGTCACTTGCCTACTGGTGCGATAGGCGAACAAAACTTCAGGGAGCACACTTTCCCATTCCAATCTAGAGCAGTTGATCCATTCTTTCGTGGTTCGATTAAACCGTTCTGTCATTCCGTTTGTTTGCGGATGGTATGGGGACGTTCGTTTGCGCTGGACACCCCATCTCCTCAGTGTTTCGTTGAACGTCTTCGGCTCAAAACATGGGCCTTGATCTGTGATAACGTACTGCGGGACCCCAAATCTGGCTATCACGTTCAATTCAAATGCTCTGTCAATTGTCTCACCCATCTGATCCTTGGTTGGTATTACCTCGACCCATCTGGAGAAATGGTCTATCATTACCAATATGTACTTGTTTCCGGATTGTGTTTTTGGCAGAGGCCCAAACACATCCAGGCCCTACACTTGCATTGAGTCGTCGACCTCAATAGACTCCATAGGTGGACGTTGTGCTTTCATCTCGCGGCTGGTTTGGCAGCTCGGGCACTCTCGAATGTATACAGCTACATCCTTCCCCAGACCAGGCCAAAACACTCTCCATCGTAGAACATCAAACACTCGGTCCGCCCCCATGTGCAAGTTCTCATGAACAAGTTATATCACGCGTTTTTTCAACTTTTGTGGGATGAATAGAAGCTTGACATTCGTTCCTTCTTCCTTCACCAGTAACACGTTCCCGTTGATCACTTGGAGCCTATCCCAAATGCTCAAGAGTTCTTTTATTTCCGGTGATGTGGGCTAAGGCCTCGTCCCAGCTGCAAGGTGTCTGCAGATTATTTGTACCAGTTCGTCTTTCGTTTGGTCTTCTAGTAGTGTGTAGTCGGTGGCACTTAACACCCGTACCGGTATTGTGTGATCAGGTATGATATCTTCCACAAGGGGCCGAGACAACAAATCTGGTATTTCTTTTTCCGTTCCGTCAATGTGACTTATGGTGAAAGTGAACTCTTGAAGCCGGTACGCCCATCTTGCAAGTCTTCCTCGTGGGTCTTTCGCTGTCATCAGCCATGATAACGGTTTTTGGTCAGAAATGACGTGAAATTCATTTGCTAGGAGGTATGTTCGCCACTTTTCTAGCGCCCACACGATAGCAAGGCATTCCTTCTCAGTGGTCGAGTACTTCTGCTCCGCACTCGTAAGAACCCGACTGGCATACTCTACCACTCCTGAAGGTTGAGAAAGTACTGCACCGATCCCAAGGTTACTGGCGTCGACTGCTACCGTGAAGCTCTCATCCGGTTTGGGAATACGTGGACACTTTGTTCCCTTGGTAATCCATTCTTTCAGATGTTCAAATGCGTTTTCTGTTTCAGCAGTCCATCTGAACGGTTCATCTTTGTGCAGTAATTTCAGCAAAGGCGCTACCTTCTCTGAGAACTAGGTGACGAACTTGGAATCATAAGCAACGAGTCCTAGGAACAAGCGTAGTTGCCGCTTCGACTTCGGGGCTGCGAAATTCTTAATGGTATCCATCTTTTCCGACAGAGGACGGATTTCACCATTACCCACAACGTGACCGAGACACACGATCGACTTTTGCGCAATTTGTGATTTCTTCCCGCTCAGCTTCAACCCGGCGAGATCCAGACGTTGTAATACGGCAGTTAACCTCTGCAAATGTTCTCCTTCCGTTTCGGAATAAATGACGATATCGTCACAGTAAATAACAACACCGCGCAAGTCATCCAGGATCATCAATAACAGGCGCCGAAATGTAGCTGGGGCATTACAAAGGCCAAATGGCAACCGGAGAAATTCATATTGCTGTCCATTAACACAGAATGCTGTTTTGTGGCGATCCTTTCCCGCTATTGGTAGTTGCCAGTATCCCAACCGCAGATCAATGAGTGATATGAGCTTACCGCTGTGGAGTTCCGAAAATATTTCCTCAGTCTGAGGCATTGGGAAGGCATCTTTCACTGTCACACTGTTCAGTTCTCTGAAGTCAATGCAAAAACGATAGGTTCCATCGGCCTTTTTGGTGAGCAGCACCGTCGAGAAGTAGAGACTTTTTGTTCGCCTGATAATCCCCTTCGCTTCCATCTCTTTTACCTGCTTTTGGATCTCCGGGAGAAGCCTTGGTGGAACTCGACCGAATATTGGCTTACACTGGTTTCTCGGAACTATGTTGCATCCAGTTGCAGTATCCGTAGTCATCATTAGTGTCTGTGAACAAATGAGCGAACTTCGTGAGACATTCTCGGATGGCACGACTGGGACACTCCGGTATAACGCCTACCGAATTTACCTGGTTGACGGTGGCTAATCCTGACGGGGCGTCGAGCCGTAATACCGCTCCCCCTGCATACAACAAATTCTTTCCCAGATCTACTTTCGCATTCAGTCTTCGTGGGAGATCGACACCCATTATTGTCTCTGTAACTCCTTCTACAATGAACCAGGTGTGAACAATACATGTTTCACCGATTGTAACTCGTAAGCGCTGGACGCCTTTAACTGACAAAAGATGTCCTCCAATCGCCTGCATGCGTGTTGATGACAGGTGTACTGGAAACCCATCTCGAAAGAGGCTCATCATTAAGAGTGGCCGGAGTTCATCCCCTATAGCCACCTACCACTTGCGCCAACACAATAGGACAGCGACTAACGGAATATGATGATGTTGATGAGAAGTAGCTGAGAGATAACCCCTTGGTGCGCTCAGTGTTGACTGGTGCATGCCACACCGCTTGCTAGATATGCATTGGTTCCTTATCGATTATTTTGTACTGAGTACTTTTCCATTTTTGAGATCTGCACATTTATGCATTCCACATTGGCACCGATACATGTCCGGTCCCAGTAAGTGTGCATTCTGATCTACCAGTTTGGCAATCGAGCAGTTAGCGGCTCAACATATAAAAGATACCACACATCACAACCGCCCATCAGGTATCAGCTTATGGATCAAGATCAAGTTCCCTTAAACTATCATACAGACTCTTTTTAGTGGTATTTGGAGCCGATAGGAGTGGACTTATTTTTGTTAGAATACCACATCTGTTGGTAGTTTTACCATATTTCAGAACAAATGCCAGTGTTGAAGCTATTATATGTTTTTCTATTGATAGCTAAGACTTGAAAGCTAAACGTTGTTTGTGGTTAGTACTGCACAGATTTAATTGCTCGAGAAAAAGTGAACAATGTAAAATCATACGAATTTTACATTTTTGTCCATCAAACCCATTGTATGAATAAATAAAAAAAAGAAGAACGGAGGAGAGTGGTGTGATTTTCATTTGAACAAGTTATGGATAATCAAAAAGTTTGAGCGCTAAGTCGTGTATCTTATGTGGATAACTTACGTATCAAGTACAAACTCAATAAGCGATCAATATTTCATAATATTTTATCACGGTTCAACATAAATTCTGTAACAGTATAGCATTATTATTAGGTTTAGTACTGTGGCGTGAGGAAGACTGGTGATACTATTCATTCCAGAGGTCAGTAGCAGGGGACGGCAAAAGGGTGCAGGGAGTCTCTTGTATAAGGTAAACACGAATTCGCAGTCGAATGAACGTTTTAATCTGCGTGATAGAAGGTTGAACAACCTAATAGCCCAACTTCTGATGTTTTCCAGTGACATTTGCAAATAAGGTTTTTTTATTAACGTCGATCTGATTGTAACGGTTCCCTTCTTGGTTCGTTTGAATACGTTCGTGCTTTCCCACATATGGGTTCTCCCGCCAGTAAATCTGAGCCCCGAGAAGTTATACATTGAAGTTGTTCTGGAAGATACGTGGCTTGGAGCACAGTGGTTTCTCCCAATACGTGTGTTAAAAGCTCTATCTTCAAGATAGCTTCCTAGTGTAACTTTGGTTAGCGTGTGTGGTTTTTGTTCTGTATGGTGATCACAAAAAGCACTTATGGATCTTCGTAATAGCTTTCTCTCATAGCTTTTCTCTACTGATCGTCACACTTATAAAATGTTTGTTTTTCATCATTTGCAACGAACACGGTTATTTTTTTATTGGCTGAAATGTTGGCGATCTGCTTACAAAAGTTTGTTTACAATACAATACAAAAATACACCAGTTTTCCTCACTTCATCGCATTCCAGTCGATAACTAGGTCAATCGCTAACGACCTTCGGCGTTACCCACTCATTGTCTGGTTTATTCACGATGCGTGCAGTGTTGGAGAGCCCCAGTGGGAGTGAAACAGCTGTATACTGCTTCACTGAGATAGGCTGGGTGAACCACTTTCAGTTGATTGAACTTCATTATCCGACAATCGCGTTGTTCATACCCTGAGCAATTTTAACGTCATATCGGATGTATTATGTCACATTTGAAGGCAGGGTGATTCTCATCCGAAATTTCGAATTTGGTAAATCATGTTGATCAAATGTAAGAAATCAGTGACAGAATGATACACTTCTTCGGTGACGAGGACTGACTAGCTAAACCCTATCCAATCGCCTTCCTATAAAATCTTTCTATGAGAAGAATGTGGAACAGTGGTTTGCATCGATTTCCCAATTTCAATGAACTATCACTAAATATTCATCTGAAATTTTCTGGTTTGCTCCGTACTAGAAAGATTACTTGATTTTTTGGAGCGCAACGAATGTTTGGACTTGAATGATGAACCAGGCAATAGAACATGACAATAGCACATGATTCATTCAAATGATATACTCAAAACCTTTCAAGTAAGCAGAATAGGTATTTCACCCCTGTTCAATCAAGAAGAAAACTTATTCCCACCGTTTTAGAGCCGTTATTTGGAATGAAAATTGATGAGCACTATATAACACCCACCCGATCTCGTTTCGTTACCTTGCTGTTGACCAAACGTAGATCGATCACTATAGTTGACAAATACATTTCATACTACAATCACCTCGAGATCCATTTTCTCGATAATTGTTCACGCGATGCTTACTTGTCGTCCACAGTGGCCTAGAATATAACAGTGTTTTTTTACACATGCAGATCTCACTAGCTAGCATCGTTTGTGTCGTTTCACTTCATAGTTCTCTGCTGGTTTACCAATTAAGCAATGGGCTGAAAAATAAAGTATTTGATCCATCACATTCTTTCTTATCCAGTAGCATGTTAGAAAAAGAATTTCTTTTCAGTATTTGAGTGTATCCATCTTAAAAACGAAACGCGCACTACCATATCGTTAGTAAGCCGAAACGGAGTTTTAAATGTTGTGGTATCCTGTACATCAGTGCTATATTCACTTTCGCCGAATGTGTACAATATCATGCCTGAACAACATTCTAAAGACCAAAACTATAACTATAGCATTGCAGGTGTTAGTCGTTTCAGTTATCTCCCTGTGTTTCTCAAATATTTGTAATCTTCGAAACCGTTACGCTTCCGGCTGTCCTAATTTACATATAGTGTGTCTGTGAGATTTAGGTCGATCGGTTTGAGAGAAGGAAGCGGTGACGCTTGACCTCAGGTAGCATTTAAGGTATACACAACATATACAAACAATTGGGTTGGATCTTCTTGAGCGGTTGTTTATAGACTGTGCTAATAAAATTGGATAACAAGGTCACATCATTCCTCAACTTTGGTGACATCAGGAATTATAAGCGTGTAGCAGCCACAGTTAGATACAAAAGTTAAGCTAAGTTACAAGTTACGAGAAAACTAACAGAATGAGAAAGCGCGTTACGCGCCAGGAATAACATAATAACATAGTAACATAATAATAAAAATAACGTAATAACACAGGAATAACACGTTAGTTTTTAAGAAGAACACCTTGTAATACGACCAATTGTTGTAGCAAGAACGATTCCGTTTGGAGTGATCGTTTTTTTCGAACTCAGCGATCTTACCATGAGACAGAATATATATGCATATAGGTGAACAGTTTGGTAAGATAAAATTCTACATTAAAAAAGACGGCAAACGACAGAAATGTTGATAATAAAACTGGTGTGATATGAAAATACCAGAAACTCTTTGTGTTCGCTTCTGTTGTAACCGTGTTTGTGTTTTCTCTCTTATTTTTTGTTATAAAATAAAAAGAGAACTAGCTCTCGAATCACCACGGCTCCTCGCCATATCCATTGGCGTCTCTAACCAACGACGATCATCAGACTTAGGGCCCCAATCCGGAAGTCGGTAGTGACCAACTCAAGACAGACCAACGGTTACCTATTTCATACCTGGTAGTATGTCATGGGCTGTCCGACGTTCGGTTTTTCCCAACGTTGCCGAGAAACGCGAATCAAACGTGCATCAATGAGTGGTAGGTCGATATTTGTAACACATGCCCGAGCCACTAAGCTTACAAAGTGAACTAACAGCTTCCACCGAACGGGTGTTTGACAGGGATAAAGATCCACTATCGGACTAAACTAAAATCACATTTATTGGATATCATAGTTATGGTCTTAATATCTGAAAAATATTCGCATCATACCTTTACACAATTCATGAAAAACATAAATACGAGCATACTAAATAAAGTAGCAATAATGACTTCGTCATCCAATGAACTGGGACAGTTTATCTCAGAATGAGTGAATTTCAGATAAGACTTGGAATATTAGTGTAAGCGAATAGAATAAGTGTGTTACAGTTACACCGGATCAGGTGTGTCTCACCCTCTTCCCAAGGACACACAAATTGACCGAAATCACAATTAACACGGCCCTGCTCCGAGACACTGCATAGTTATTCGACCCTCTCACTTCAAAAGGTTACTAACTCTTGTCTTAAGACATATGTCTCATAACCTGTACATATGTAGTGGAATGACTCATTTCCTCTAATCAATAGATTATATTGGTACACAGCCGGATTGGTCGTTCCAGCCATCATCCGGCTATGTGCCGGCCAAAATTGGCAGGTTTTGCAGCCAATTTTGTTCCCGTTCGACCGTTTCGCAACTTGCTTCACAAAAAAGGTATTTCCTAGTACATTTGATCAGTATATATGGTACATGTATCATAGATGCAGAAAATTTTGCCACTGAGTGAAGACCCAAGTAAGTTACAAACTTTTTTTTTACCAGTTTAAATGATTGTGTCGCTATGTTTAGTGTGCGTTTTGCACCATCAAAGTATAAAATGCTTTTACAATACTGGGTTGGCCACACCTTAACCCTAATTCTAACCGGCGAAACGATAGAGCAAGTAGAGAAGTTCTGTTATCTAGATAGTTGGATCTCTTCTGGTGATCAAATAACAGATGGTGTCGTCTCTCATACATAAAGCTCGTTTTGCATTCAGCAACCTGAACCATCTGTGGTGTAGGCGTGATATTCGTTTGACCATCAAGGGCCGAGTATATGCGGCAATGGTTAGACCAGTCTCACTTTACGGAGGAAAAACCTGGCCAATACGCGCAGAAGATAAGCGAAAGCTGTTAACTTTCGACCACCGCTATCTGCGCAGCATTGCAAGAGTCTGATGGGACAGCCACATTAGTAACACAGACGTCAGGCGTCGAGTACTAGACAGCCGAGGTAAGTCACCAGATCAGGTACTTGACATGCATAGGCTAAGATGGTTAGGACATGTGTTACGCTTGTCCACGGATAGACTCCCTAGGCGTGCACTGTTTGCCGAGATGGGTAGTGATTGGTGTCGGGTTAAGGAAGGCCAGTCCTTGACATGGCAGAAAGGTATGAAAACGTTGACTGCTGAACTGAGCCGTGTAGGTCGTGTTAGGTTACCAGGGTGGGGCCCTCGAGACCCACCCACTATGTGGTTAGATATGTTAAGCGACATGGCTAAATGTCACTATCAATGGCGCTCTTGTATTCATTCATTGTCTTTCACGTAATTATTGAACATCAAGTATCAGTTGATCCGACTCCAACCACTCTTTTGACCTGCTGGTGAACGGCAACCAAAACCAAAGCACCGATGTATCAAGTCAATGGTTGTATGAACTGAACTGAACTGAACACAGGGCGATGTTCCTATTACTGACAGCCAAAGAGCATTTCCGGTACGGAGATACCAGGATTCGAAACCATACAATAGAATTGAGAAAGTAGTGGTGTTATACACACGCCATTTGAGAGCTATTGTTATATCATGGCACTACAAGTTCCTGAGATTGGCAGCTGTCAACCTCAACTGAGCTAACTAGAGGGTTATCTCTTTATTGACATAACCACCAGTAGAAACACAGCTTCTGAAATGAACAAACTATTCACTGCTTTAAGTTGCTTGCTATCAATGGCGAGCGCAGGCACAGACTCCCGCCAATTTTCTAATAACACCTTGAACTTATTAGGTGCGATCACCAGCCTCTACAGCCAAGCACTTCAACGCAATTCGAACTTCCAAGCACGGCGCTGCCATTAGCTTAATCCAAATCGGTCAGTTCATCACCCGGAAGAAGTTCAACTTCGCATTCATCAAGTCTTTTAAATACTGATTTCAGAACATAGTCTATATTTACTTACTAGCTTAACTTAATCCTCACCGGTAGGCTTTGATCCCATGCCGTCATACTGTTAAGATTGGCCATCTTAGCTTCACTCTGGTTAATTCTTTCCGTAATTTCCATTGTGTTTGTAACAATACTTTTTACGGTAGAAGGTCATTATCCTTCTGCCCAACCCCCTTCTAGGAGTACCAGTGGTTTTCTGTCAGGGTTTTCTTCCCTTAGAACATGTTGGTTCGCGACATCTTATTCGTAACTTCGGTGTACCCATCATATGAGGGATTCCCCATACACCACTCAGGCGACGCGCCTCTACGCCGTATGGTCCCGGCGCGAGGAACATAGTCTATGGCATACCAATAATTTTGGCTCCAACTCTCTCATTTGATAAAGACTTTAGAGCCAAGAGGACAGACGCCACCTTGGTATATTGAAGCATGTGCCCAATGGATCACAGAGTGTGGTAATAAATACCAATTAATCCTTAAATAAATTGCAAAACGTTAAGATAGAGGATAATGAATTAGTACCGTCCTTCGATGTTACGACCCTCTTCACGTCAGTTGACCACACAATGGTCAAAAGAACCATGACAAGGGTACTACAGAACCAACCCATCAACGAGAGATCGCTGAGAACCGAAAGCATCCTCAAGGTACTGAAGCTATGCATTGAAACGTTCTTTAAATTTGGTGGATGGACAGTTGGATAATTGAAAAATACCCTACTGAGATTATCTACATCAGAATTCCTGTCTGAAGCAGTGATGAGAAGGGTCGACCGTATTGTACTCCAGGTCATCAAGCCCAGACTATCGATACGCTACCTAGACGACACGTTCTTAATAATCAGACTACCGAACGTCCGAGCGGCACACAAAATGTATAACATCCGAAGACATCAAATTTACTACAGAGTTGGAGACGGACAACATAATTTCATTCTTCGATGGATTGGTTGGAAGAAACGGCCATATGTGCATATAAAACAAACGCGAATCAGATTCTGCGGCCAACGGATGAACCGCAATAGAGCTACATCGAATTCTTAATTAACAGTACAACAACACCCTCCAGCATATCAACATCGAAGAAAGAAGAAAATAACTTATTCCAGTTTATTTACAACGGCTATCCGAGAAACCTCTTACGCAGAAGTATGAGCTGAAAGCCAATAGATCAACGGCGACAACGACAGAAACCTACACTGAAACGCGTGGTGAGCCCGTACACCAAGAACACTGCAGAGGTGGCGGACAAACATTTCCAACCGCACGGGGTTGTAGTAGCTTACACTTTTGTCACCACCCTTAGACAGTCGGTTTCAAAGCCAAAAAGGGGAAATAAACTAACATATAGTTTACTGGACCGTCTAACAATGGCAACCTGCACTACGTTGGACACGAGGACCAAAAAGGACACAACTTAACCATGGATACGGCAGAATCCTACTAGTTTGAAGCACAAAGCAAGAGTGGTAGTTTTTTGAGGTATTGTAATCAGTATCCGTCTCCATCATCCGACACATAAATATCAATTCGGTCTATCCTCTCTCCCACGGATCAGTGCCTCATGCCCTGTGACTCCACCACCAGGAAACACTGGGCTAATAGCCACACAGGGGTGCGGGATATAGGGACAGACAGATAAATCTCACAGGTGCAATTTTATGACGGCCCAGTGGGAATTTCAGGGACGTAGCAAAGCACACAACGACGTAACCTTTTGAGAGCTCAACATCACAGCAGCTGACCGCATGAGAGTACGCGCGTAGGAGCAGCACCGACAATGAGGATGTCACCTTGACTGATGATAAAACGTTTACAATCAGACGCGTACATCTTCACATACGATGTAATCGACTATCTTGTTCTGTGGAGCAGTTAAGTAATGATTCAGCGTATGATGGCCTGGGATAGTTTTCTCATAACAGACATTAACTAGTAGAAGCAAGTAGCAATTATGTTTTTACACAAATAAACTTAGTTTTTATGCACCAGTTAAAACTGCTTCGCTCCACACACTACTTGAAGATCTGAGTAGTCAAAAAGACGTCGAAACCAATGAGTTGTCTGCCACACAATCCGTCCGCATTCAATGAGGAACACAGCTCATTTGAAGCCATGTGAGTTTGAGGAGAATTCGGTTGTTGAATGTGAGTTTACATCAGACATTCTGGCGAGGATGTTTAGATTTCGGCGAGTGCACCCACTAGTACGCATTGTTAGAATACATCTTCGAAAGTACTAGGTGACTGATGTCGTTCAGTCCATCCAAAGTCCTACGGAGCTTATCGTAATATCGTTCATCACGTCTGATTTTAACAGTCTATCGAAATCCATGCATTTCTATCGCATGTATTCAACGAACGCTAACTCGGATGTGCCACATTTCTGGCACTCATGATCTACAGATCGTAACCGTCGGGAAAAAAAGTAGGTGGAAAGTTAAGCTGAAATTAGGTTGATTATGACTGTTGCACAGGCATTGTCAACAGCTTACAGTGTTCTTACTTAATGGAGATTTTTCGTTAGCACCTCAAAATAAGTAATGTAAACGGGCAACCTACTGCCCAGTTTCTTCAATTAGAACAAGATGTTTTCGGAAGTGAAGCGGGCGCTCACCGAGTCCAGAAGTTGTTTCGCAGTTTGTTTTATTTAGTCCACTACAGTTTCTTTTTCTATTCTTTTATATGGGACACGCGTAGTTGAATGCATTCACCACAAAAAACTCGCGCGTCATCAAGAAGTTTTCTATATCGGGCATTGTACTGACTTAAATCTTGACCTGTATTCGATGGTTTGCCAACGATCAATATTACTGATGCACTCATCATCATTATTTGTTTTTGTGTTGTTCTTACTTGACTCTCATACTGTTCGATGTTATATATTTCTATACTCATGCCTGTCAGGATTGAAATGTTCACCAAGCTAATAGAACCTGAGCCACCACCTCTTTGGATGACGTCTTTGGGTGGTTGAGTGTATCGAAAGCAGCTTGATTTAAGTCTATTATTTCTTATTGACTTGGATTGGAAGAACCTAATGCAGGGTTCCCAAACTTCTTCGAACGCGAAACCCTTTTCCTTCCAGGAATTTTTCATCAATTCCCAGATTTTAATACTTTATATGGTTGTAATATAAATACTCACACGTACCTAAATGGATGATAAATAAATTTGAAAAGCAATTAGAATATACTACATATTGAAAATGTATTTTAAAAAATAAAGATGTGTAAGTTTTTTAATTTTCATATTTCCCGCGAGTACATAACAAGTAAAACAATTTTAGCAATTTTAACATAAAATTTATTTCATAATGTAGTTAGAATGATTTTGTAACATTCAATGGGAACAGTTCTCTTCAAATAATTTTTGAAATGTTTAGCTTTATACTTGAGAGTTTGATTCTCAAGTCAGCAGCAACATATTGCATACTTCGATATTCAGTTTTCCTGGCTGTGTAATAGAAAATCCAGTTTCACATATGTAGATTGTGGGAAATGGCAGTAATGTGCATACTGCTCGTTTTGCAATAGTAGGAAATACATGGATCAAGTTGCTCTGAAAACTGACAAGTTTACAAGTTTTTCAATAAGGAGTTTGATGTTACCTCAACAAGGATTTTATAACCTGCTACAGATAGGTTGCTTGGTTTTTCTGTAACTATAAATGGAGTATTAATCCAACTGTTATTGATCTTGTCTTCCGGGAAGTACTTGACAAAGTTTTCTTGCAATATCTGGAAATGCTCGGCTATTTTTCCACGAATAGTTTCATGTAGTCCATCAGAAATTTCAACAGGATAATCATATAATGTTAGAAACACTCCGTGTTGTTGGTATTGACGCTGGATGTTAAAACTGCACTTTGAAAGATGTAGTTCTGACTTTATCGTGTGCATTAAACACTGTAACGTTCTTCCCTTGAAGTAAAAATTCAATTCATTTGGTTTAAAAAAGATATCGGCCAGATTTTCGAGTATCTGTAGCCGAGTTGGATCTACTAAATGGCCAAATAGTTAAAACTGTTGTGTTAAAGGAAACACAGATCTCCTTTCGTAATCTAAATAATCGGAGGACCTTGTTGCGTGACAACCGTCTTATCTCGGTGTACAACAGTAAAGCTGTATGGTGACTGCTCATTTCATTACACAAAATTTTGATCAGTCGTGGTAGTAGAGATCGAGTTTTAAGAAGGTTAATACTTTTCACTCTATCATCCAAATCTAATTTTAAGGAGACGAGAATCTTTTGACTAAAAGTGTCCGTTTGTGAAGAATACAGTGACTACTTGAACATCTCGGTACAACATTCATTATTTGTGTCACTGATCCAAAGAATTTTCTTACCATGGTCTTAACACCATCGGTGCGAATATAACTACAGTTATGCCAAGAAATATTGTGGTTCTTGACGCAATTATCAAGAAAATTAAGAATCTCATCTCCAATAGCATAACTCCTCAATGATTTGCATAGGATTAAATATACTTCAGATGTTGTATTAAATATATGATGCACGAAAACTAATAAAATTGATCAGCCTTACCCATCTGTGAATTCATCAAGTTGTAGTAAAAAGGCGTCTCAGGAGCGTAAATGTGAGATAAATTATTTCTCAAGTTCTTGAATGTCAGCAAGTTCTTGAATGTGTCGTTGAACACTATTTGTTTAATAAAATAATTTCACCATTTTTTGCACTCTCTTCATTTAGCATCTCCTTGGTACATGACTTTATTAAAGTTTCAGCTATTGTGTGTGCTTCCCTAGCATGAGCTACACCTGGAATGCTGATTCTGCTGCATTCTTAATATCCCTAGTAAAAATCTTTGACATTACAGAGTGGTTACTTTTGAGCGTATCCAACTTCCGTACTCTGACTGCACAGTTGTTAGACGTTCCGAAAGTTTCGCCGGTGCATAACGCGTATTTCACAATATTTTATGACAAAATACACTGTGCTTTTGGCTCCAAATTATCACCAAATGGAATAAATCCTTATGCAAGATAGCTCTCAGTATAGATCCGTTTCTTTCCCGTTGTAAATCGTCACTGTTCAGCCAGTTGAGGCTAATAAATGTAAAAATGCAGATATGCAACAAACAAAACAGGGTAAATCTTACTGGAAATGAAGAACGAAAACAGGAAGCCTAAAATAAGAATAGGATAGAGTAAGACAAAGAAAAATTTAAGGAAAAAAGATAAATGTTAGGGATGAGATGTAAATATGATAGGATAAGAACAGGATAAAGTTTATCGGAATTTCATCAACATTATGCAGCAATCTACATCAGTCGGCAACTATTTTCTTTAAGAAATTATTTACCAACTACGAGGATGTGTCAAGTTAAACTTTCAATACTCTTAACTTTGTCACGAAACCCTAAACTCTTCTTTGCGAAACCCTTATGTTGCAAAAAACATACTTTGGAAATCTCTAACCCATTGTATAGTGGGGATAACTAACTGTACGTTCACATTAAAAGGATAAACATCGATGGAATTATGAGTCGATTCGCAAAGTATTTATGCGTCCAAACCTCTTAGTCACTAGAAGAACTAACAGCTCTCTCTCTTTTCAGAAGTAAAAATCATGCTTTGTGAAGTGCATTGATCAAACTACAATGCAATACTCATTCCATGATTAGTCACTAACAGGATTTCTGCAGCTGGATCCAACTTGTCTACCCTCTCCCTTCTCTTAACAGGATTACGGAACGACGAGTGTAACGTTCACCCGAGAACGTTGAGTGACGCGTGGATGCTGGAAACCTACGGTACTTTATTAAATCAATAAACAAAACAAAATACGGCCAAACCTCAAAGAGTGCTTGTCCCCGGGCTGAAACGGTATCCAAAAGACAAACGACAATCGGCTTGACCGTCCGTCAAGCCTATCGCCGTGGCGACTCCACAACGTCCAATTACACACTCGACCGTCTGCCGAGGCGTCCACAACAAGACTGAGGCACAATTCAAATATGCGGTCTGATCAATGTGTCTGGCGCACTGTTCGATCAAATGTGGGGGGAGATAGTTCAAATAGACAAAATCAACAGTACCAGATAATGGACAAACACCAGAGGCAAGGCAGGTCAGGAACAATTAGGGTAAAAACACATGTACAATAACAAACTGGGGTTATACACTATAATTGTAATAGGAGTAAAATCGTTTGGGTTGGTTGGGAAACTCAAGTAGTAGGGAGATGAAACGAAGGGGTAAGAGGTTTTGTCCATGATGTGGGCAATTGTAATGAGGAAGAAATTTCTATCCATCAAAAAGTTGTTACAATTAGTTTTATACTTATTTACATTAAGTTTATTAACTGTATCGTTATCTCCGAACAATTTGATATGTTAGTGAAATGAAATGACAAATCAATGTTTCAAGTAAATGCTGTGTTTCTAAAGGATAAAATACAATAACTTACATCTCCATGCGGATATCTACTAACAAACTCATTATAACTCATTATACCAAGCTCA
>JBBHEA010000165.1:0-32368 GCA_038088235.1 Zacco platypus | reverse complement strand
CGACAGATAGTCGTATTTCACTAAAAATCCACAAAGAAGCGCTAGTGGCGTTAATACAAAAACGTTGAGTTCTATGTGCAAATGTGTCATGTAAATCAATGTACTTTGAGACTATAAAAATTACTTGAAGAACAATTGATTGAAAAATTGATATTGACAAACTTATAGATTTATGACAGGCAATCAATGCTCAACATAATATGTATAAGTCATTTATTCCGTAAATGTAGGCGCCATTGAATTGCTTGGAGCTAATAATATTAGTCGTCTATACGCTCATTTCATCAATTTCGAATTGAGTAGATATATGTGATAATGGTTAATGCAACTTTTAATTGCTAGATTTGAGAATGCGATTGGCCTATTTTTTTTTCCTTTATGGCATAATCGTTTGGCTCATTCAGAAATTATTTATAGCATGTCGAATGTGGCTCATCGGTTTTCGTTTGAGCCTAAACAACAATCATATACAGCAAAAATGGGTTTCATATCTGTGAGCGTGAAACACATAACTAACGTTGTGATAAAAAATGAAGGCCAGTTTCAGACGCCTCTATGTTATTGGCAAAGTCAAAACAAGGACAAATAATCAAATCGAATCAGCGGCTCTCACACCCTTACGTTGCAAGCATGCAACTCGTAGGCAGCACGAGGTCTGAGATACTGGAAGGTTGCATAAGTTTAAACAGGAGCACACGATGTACAGTGGCCCGGCCGGATTGGAACCAATGGCAATATGGTTACAAGTTCCAAGCCTTCACTTCTGACTCATTGTTGCTCCGTAAATTAGATAACTTTCATAGAAAGTGTTTGAATAAATTATTGCTATCATAACCTTTAATACATTGCATATATATGTTGTTCATTCATGCCAGAATACTTTAACTAGAGAAAAATTATTAAATGAAGCAAAAATATATCTGGTTATAATATATTTATTTTCAACATGCATGTCATATGAACCTGGATGATACGTCAAGTGGCCCACCGAATAACGATATTTTTCCCGCAATACATACAACAATGCTGAGATCTGCTGACACGCTGTATCAACGTCCCACAGAAAGAGATTTCTACCATGAGTTATGGTGGTACAAATTAATCCCGGTCCAACATGACTAAGGAAAATGGACTGCAAATATCTATAACATTAAGTTACATGCAACAATATAAACTATATTTGATTTAGGTATAACAACATATGGTATAGTTAAGGCAATCATTAAAACGCGGAAATTTTTAATTATGAAATTAAGTAAAGTGTTCATGTTTTGATCTTACAAACACCATATATAAATCGAATGAAGTGAATCAAAATAGTTGTCATCAAATAGCAAGATCCTATTCTTTATGGTGTTAATCCATTTATTTATTTACGTTATCATGTATATATTTATCGGAATTCATTTAAGTATATGCTCCATGATTAAGACGTCAGGTGGTTCACAAATTACTAGTGGCAAAACATCAACTTTACTGGGCGAAAGATTTCAATAACAATAAATTGTAATGTAAACACAACAGCCATGGTCAATGAAGGTATAAAAACTTACGCAGAAATCTCTCGTTCTGATCTATATTCGCGAAAATTAAAATCACATTTGAGGAAAGTGTTTCTATTTAAGTCGCTTGAATAATTCTGTATTCCAAAGTTTGCTCAAGAAAACATATCAATAATCGTTACTGTCACGCGGCAATACACTTTATTTCAAAACGATATCTTATTTATCATGTGAGTCCCTTGTTACATCTTTGCTGAGATACGGCCAAATTATCTATGAATAATGAGGTTGAACTGATCAATCAAACACCATCATGTAGTACAAATAATTATTGACTGAAGGCAATAAACCGGAATGTGTCACAAAATTTACCTTACAGTGAAGTTTGATATTAATCACATAAAATGATGTTTAATAATAAGGTTTCAGGAGTTCTCCAATGAGTTACCCAAGTTACCATATAAATGCATGCTTCCAAGGAAAATGATGAGAACTGCAGTTAAACGATCAAAACAACTAAATAAATGTAAATATATTTGTCTATTTGTGTGTCATTTATTAATTATTAAAACGAAGAATGGATGTGGTATTCGAGAAGATTGTGTAAATCAGGTGGAATCTGTAGTAAGCAAATGTTGAACGTTCAATAATAAAGTTTGTCGTGAATCTATCATTATCTTATTTTTATCTCTACAATAAATTTCGAAAAAACATCTGATGAAATAGGATAAAAATGAAACGGCACATAAGCTCAAGCTCACCGTCAGGTGCTTGCGGCTCTAGAATAGATAACGGTGTTCACTGTGTACGTTGGTTTAGTAAATAAATGTTTGATTTTACATAAAATTATTGAACTAAATAATGTGAGCAATTAATTCGGTTTTCTAAAGTTTGTCATACATTTCATGAGATTTTGTAAACTGATGGTATTTATATTTGATGTAACATTCTATAAGAATGTCTTCAAACTTACGATAGACTTTCGTTTGCAAGTGAAATAAATTTTGTTTGATAAATTATTTATTACCATATTACTCAATACAAAATTATCATTGAAATAAGTTGTTGACTATCCTTGATTTTTTTCTCTTAAACATCGAGCTTTTATATTTATTGTGTACTTTGTCTGTTATGATAGGCATGTTTCCAAATGTAGCATAAACAACATCATCTCTCGTTGCTCAATGTATTGAACAACTCGAATGCATTGATGCATTTGAGTGCAAAATATAAAAATTGATTTCAAACATGCCTTGTCACACGAAATATTCCGAGACATAATTTATAAATGTTCCAAAATAACAACTATTTTATTGCAATGAAGATTGTTGTGCAGTAAATATTTTGAAGAATTATTATTACCGTTTAATAATTCATTGCTTTTTTATAAGTAATCAAATCTCCTGATGAAGTGCATGCATCATTCATGGTTTAAACATACGAATTATTCTCAAAACATGTAAGCCACTTCCGAATAGTGTTGCATTCAGTTTCGTTATCGATTACACAATGCACAGAAAGGACACACTATATTTTCTGTTTTAAAATGTAAGTCTCTGGGATGATCGTTGCTTTTTTATGTATTCTGAAAAACGAGCATGGATTTCTACTTTCCAATCTGTAATTGTGATCAAATTGACTGATTTTTAGAGGAGAAAAAGTAGTAATTTATTGCGATTTTTCAAATAGAAATACACATTCAATAAATAAAGACAACACACATATGTTTGTGAATCTTGTCGGTCCAACGCAACTTTTTTGAGCAATATTGAAAATATAAATGTCAGTTGAAGCAGTTAGTTCTTCTAAACCATTTTATTGGTACTGTGAGAATGCCAATACTAGTGGAAGCCAGCGCTCCTTATTAAATCGTCAGTATCACAATTTGAAATCACATTGTGAATAGAGCGGTGAAGTAGACAGGGTAGAAGAACACACAGAAACACGATCGACGTTGGTCTAGTGAACGAAAACGTTACCCTCATGGTATAAGTACTCAAACGTGCTAATGCATTTCGACGCAAAATAACTTTGTATCGATTTCCGTCAAAAGCTTGGGCATATTTTAGGAATCAACCGTTTGAGAGCTTACGCAAAATCTTGATCTTAATTTTGAGGTAAAAACGGCCACCTGAAATATGAATTTGCTTGCCGATAGCCGATGTCGTTTACTAGTGTGCGGAAAGTTGTTTGGTTTCAACGATTATCTTGACCCACTTAGTCATAAGCTAATCCATCCAAATAATGAAGCCGCAAAAGTCTTTGCCAATGTTACTATATCCACAGTTAAAATCAAATAAAACTGACAGATACAATAAGGTTGGTTGCTGATAGATCGAGTTCGTTCAAACTATGCGAAAGGCCGCCTGTGTATTTGGTGCAATACATAAGGATCAGCCTTTTCAAATGGTAAGTTCACTACTGATACAAGCCTTATTCAAATAAACTGTAAAATGACGACTCAATAAAAGCTTCTTTTCCTCAACCGTTAAAGTGGGTTATTGAATATCAATGGTTTAGTGTGAACGTTGATTAACCTTGTTGGATAACTATTAGTTATGAAGGATAATGTCAACAGACAGAGTTTGATTTCAAGTTTACCGGAAGTTGTTAATGGCACGTATTTCGTTAAATAACGTTTGTACTTAACCACATGTATGTTGAAGCTTGTGACATTTTTAAATTGTCAGCAACAATAATAGGCTCCATAAAAGGAGCAAAACTAAATGACATGATAATCTTTAACAGAAATAAAATATACTGGAATAAACATTTGTACAAATCTATGAGATGAGTAAAAAATAATTGGAATAGATTCCAGGCAAAATATGAGGGGTAATGGCACGGATATTCATCAACCAAACACTTTTGAAGAGGGTATTCAGGGTCTGGAGAGAAACGCCTATGAACACTATCTTGACCACGTAGGTTTCCTATGGGCAGTCTGTTTTATTGATCCATCATTGCTACAAGTGCGTCGAGCTGGTACCATACGTCATAGAGGCACGTCCTCAGGGTGGTGGATGGCGCTTTCTCATTAGGGGGTAAAGCAAATACAGGAATAAGGTGTCACGGAACCACATGGTCTAAGGGAAAGAAACCCCGATAGAAAACCACTGGTACTCCCAGTTAAGCGGTAGTGCATAAGTATAACAACATTTTACCGTAGAATGGATTGTTACAGAAACCATAGGCATTACGAATGTTATTCAAAAGTGCCCAATGTGGGCAATATGACGACGTGGGGTGAAAAACCGTTGCTAAGCTTGATGTCCAACTATATGTTCGTCAGAAACTGTCTGCCAATAGCCCAAGATAAAAAACAGTGGAAAAAACGTCTTGGCTTCATGCGAATCCTGATATGGCGAGTAATAACTGAGGTTAACTTAATTTAATTCCACATGTCATCAGTATGTCAGGAAGCCACAGTTGTCCATTGACTTCCTACTCGATTATTATCTCTAAGTTTCTGTGGCATTCATTCAAGTGTGTAACAAACCAACCAATAAAGTCTGTTGACTACATCAACACCAGAGTATCTATGATGCATCGGGTGTGACAATATGTTTGAAATGTATGATGGTAAGCGTGGGATGCATTTATGTGCGAAAAACGTTAAAAATGTTTAGCTCATGTGCCTGTAAGTGATGGTGACATCGATCTCATGGTACATGTGATCAAGTCATCATCATGCCTAACGATGAAACAGTTAATTGTATCTACGGAGCTTTTGATTGCTGAATTTTCGGTCTTATATATAAATAGCAGCGGATGAGCTAATCATTTAGTATTGCATTCCGAAAAGTGTTTGTGCAGCGTTGAAAACCAATATAGGAGCTATGCGTTGAAGATAATAGCTCAAAGACATGAACGCCACTGGCAGGCTGAGTGAACCACTTACACCAGTATTTCAAAGCACTGATTACCATGGTCCTCAAGTCAGCATTGAGCAAACGAGGCTCGGTGTGTAGTTCATTGGCTTCATGTTTGCTTGCTATGTCATATATTGGCCTCCCCATGAGTGCTTCTACAAAGTACAAGGTTGAGAAAAAAGAGCTCTTTCACATAGCCGATCAACAGCCATACGGAGCACTGGCCACGGATGTGAATTTTGCAAAGCGTTTTCACTTATTCCAAATGGCAATTGTTGAAATATGCATTGATTATACGGTATTCATAATACAATCGGTTAACACTTCTGAATCAACAGTGGTCACACTAGGATAGTTGACGGTATCTTTGGTGCTTAGTTGCCAATTTTTGAACCGTTCAAAAAGTAGAGCACACATAGACCTTGAAAACTTTGCTGTTTATTGTTAGGCTGGCATCTGGTCAACGCAAAAATAATGAAGTTTAAGGGAAGCCGCCCTTTAATTCTATTTTTGAGAAGTGATGTTATCGTTCACTGAGCCGCTAGCGGTGATGCGGAGCAAGGTAATTGACGACATCAGTTATTTCAAGTGGTTCGTCTGAAGGTGGCGGGGACAGTTGTTATTGAAACTAGCGTTGCAATTACAATTTTTACATTGCACATTCAGAGTGCATATCAAATTATATGACAGCCTCATGTGACCTACAAACGGGAGGCCAAAAATTGTTGGTAAGAAAAATATTGAAACTCAAGAAAACGTGCCTGTAGTGTCTTGTTCTGTGTTTATAAAATTATAACAGCATACATAATATAGGAACATTAAATTATTTCATCAACTTTGTGTCTGTTTTCCGTTTATTGACTTGCCTTAACATTATAAGCATACTGGTGTTTAAGGTGATGAGAATCGAATGTTCGCTTGCAACAGTTAGCAAGCAGAATAAAAATTCTCAATGCTTCCTGGAGGTGTATTTTTGAACAAGTATTAAATGAGGCAAAACAAGTTACCAAAACATCCAAAATGGCTCCTGCTGTAAACAACGTATATTTTGCCCATTTTGCAAAATATCATGAAGAATAAAATAAGGTGGTTCAAATTCTCCCAGTATACTTCTTCTGAGTTTTGTCCATGTGATTATTCCAAACATTTTTGGCAGACATGGTAAAATGTCACTGGTTATTCAGTTACCGCACGAACTTGAAAATCTTTTCTAACAATGGAACACACTGTACAAAGTTGACACGATGTTATACAAAACAGGCGGAAACCAATCTCAAAATCTATGGTTTCTAATATTTCCAACGTTTGTATGAGGCTCAACCACAAAAAGTACGTTCACCAGTTAAACAAACGGAATTTTGTAAAACGAGTTGCTGCCATTATAAGAGACCTACAAATGCTTTAGTCATTTGGAATTATACTTCAGATGAAGTATGATATGGTAAATTACGTTTACAGCCACATTACGTTTCAAAATTGTTTATTACACATATTCAACCTAATGAAAGTTAACACCGTGAGCTTCATGTGTATGATCAAAACAATTAGGTACAAGGAAATTCATTTGTCTGCTGTGTTCCATTTATTACTTTTTTACAGCAACACAAATATGGTATTAAAGAAAAATATGTTATTAAGGTAACTTCTCTCTGTACATTTACCAATATGCATCCTTGTAAACAAGATACCATATTCTCATTCGTCACTGTTAATCCACACGTATCACGTAAACCCAGTTGCATTTGGTCAAAAGTTAAATCGTATTTTACTAAAAATACACACAAAATGATGTTTATCAAAGGATAGTGTGGTTTTACAAAGAAAAGTCGAGTTCTTTGTGCAAATGTGTTATGTAAATCAATGAAACTTTGAAACTATGAAAAACTACTTGATGAAATAAATGGATCGAACAAATCGGTTGATTTAAGTTTGATACAAATTCACAGATTTATGACGGGCGAACAGTTCTGAACGTTTGCATATAATTCATTCATTCAACCAATGTAAATGCCATCAAATTGGTTGGAGCTATTGATAATAATTGTCAAAATTCACATTTAACAATTTTCGAATTGAGTGGGTAAATATGAATATGGTTTATACAAATTTCATTAATCGCTAGATTGTGAGAATGCGATTGGCGGAATCATTTTTGTCTTTGGAGGAAAATTGTGTTGCTTACTCAAAATTTTATTTACAGTATGTCGAATGTTGCTAATCAAGTTTTAATTGTTGAGCTCAAAAGAAAATCATATTTAGTTGAATGTGTTTCATATCTTGTAAGCGAGAAACACATTTCTTACGTTGTGATAATAAATAAACGTTAACTTTATAGTTTATCTATGTTGTAGGCAAAGTCAAAGAAGACGTCTCTCACACCCTTCCCATCCATGCTGACATGCAACCGGTAAGCATCACAAGGGCTGAAATATTGGCAGGTCGCCCAAGTTCAGACAGGATCACACGATGAACAGTGACCTGGCCGGGATTGGAACCAATGATATTCTAGTTACAAGTTGGAAGCCTTTACATCTAATGCATCATTGCTCCGCAAACAAAGATAGGTTTAAAAGGTAATGTTCAAATAAATTTATGCTATCGTCAACTTTAAAACAACTGGCATTTATAGATAGTAATCATTTACGACAGATGACTTTGAAATAGTGCAAAAAAGAATAAATGAAACAACGGCTATCTTTTATGAATATTTTTATCTTCAACATGCATGGCATATGTAAATGGGTAGGACGTCACGTGGCCCACCGAATAAACGATATTATTCTCAAAATTACTGACGAAATCTTGAAATCTACTGACTCGCTTTTCAGCGTCTTATGTAAACAGTTCCTATCATGAGTTATGGTGTAACAATATACTACGGTCCAACATGTGTAAGGAAAACGGACTGCAAATATCTATACCATTAACTTTTCATGCATAAGTATAAAGTATATTTTATTTAGGTGTAACACCATACGGCAAGATTTGGGCGACTCAATAATATGCGGAAATTTTTAGTTATGAATTTAATTAAGGTGTTTATATTTTGGTCTAACAAACACCATAGATAAATCAAATGAAATGAATCAAAAATAGTTGTCATCAAATGGCGAGACCTTTTTCTTTATAGTTTTAAGCCATTTAATTATTTATGTTATCATGTATAAATTTATCGGAATTTATTTTAATATATGCTTCATGAATAAGACGTCACGTGGTCTACAAATTACTCCGTGGCAAAATAGCAAACTTAATCAGCAAAATTCTGACATAATATTGAAATCTATTTATTCAATGTTTCAACGGTGTATGGAAAACGTATTTTAGGTTGGTTAATGTACAAATATATAATTTGTTTTCATATTATTCAAAACCAGTTGCGGAAGATCTCAATAACATTGAGTTTTCATGCAAACACAACACTCATGTTCAATGTATTTATCAAAACTTACATATACGTTCCACTCTTTGTTCTATTTGCGTGAATATTAAAATCACATTTGTTGAAAGTGTTTATATTTAAGTCACTAGAATACTTTTGGATTTACCAGTTTGCACGATGAAAACAAAACAGTAATATTTACTGTCACACAGCAATACACTTCATTTCAAAAAGATATCTTTTATTATCATGTGAGTCCCTTAGTTCATCTTTGCTGAGATAAGACCAAATTATCCAAGAATAATGAAGTGGAACTGATCAATCATATGTCATCATGTAGTACATATATTCATTGACTGAAGGTAATAAACCCAAATGTGTTACGAAATTTACCTTACAGTAAAGTTTGATATTAATCACATAAATATTGTTTGATAATAAGGTTTCAGGAGTTCTCCAATGAGTTTTCCAATTTACCATATGAATGCATGCTTCCAAGGAAAATGATGTGAACTACGGGTATACGTTCAAAAAATGATAAATGTAATTTTATTTGTCTATTTGTGTTTCATTTATTATTGAATAAAACGTAGAATGGATGTGGCATTAGAGAAAATCGTGTAAATCAGGTGGAATCTGTAGTAAGCAAATGTTGAACGTTCAATAATAAACTTTTTCGAGAATATAAAATCCCTCCGTTGGAATCTGTACAAGAAATTTCAACGAAAACCTTATGAAATAGGACACATTAGAAACGGCACATTAGATTACGCTCACCCTGAGGTTGTGGCGGCTCTAGAAAAGACAATGGAGTTCAATGTGCACGTTTGTTAAGTAAATAAATAAATGTGTGAGTTTACATTGAATTATTACACTGAATAATGTGAATAAATACTTTGGTTTAATTACGTTAATCATGCATTTCAAGAGATTTTCTAAGCCAATGGTATTTAAATTTGATGTAGCATCACATAGGATGTCTTTCAACTCACGGTCATCTTTCGTTTGCAAAGGAAATAAATTTTTGTTGATAAATTATTTATTATCCTATCAATAAATACAAAAGTATTATGAAAATAAGTTTTTGACTTTCTTTTGCTTTTTTATGTTTAACGTCAAACTTTTATGTTTATTGTGTACTTTGTCTGTGATGAAAGGCATGTTTCCAGATGTATAATAAACAGCATCATCTATCGTTATTCAATGTCGTGTTGCGTTGATGCATTCGAGTGCAAAAAAATTGATTTCAAAATGCCTTGTCACAAGAAATATTGGGAGACATAATTTATAAATGTTCCAAAATGACAGCCATTTTATTGCAATGAAGATAGTTGTGCTGTGCATATTGTGAAGAATTTATATTACCGGTCAATAATCCATTGCTTCTTTTTAATAATCAGCTCTGCTGATCGAATGCATAGATTATTATTGTTTAAACATTCGAGGTTGTTGTCAAAACATGTAGGCTTCTTTCGCAAACTTTTTCATATAAGTTTCTTATCGATTACAAAATGCACTGAAAGAACAAACTAGATTTAGTGTTTTGAAATGTAACACTCTGGGTTGATTGTTGCTTTCTTTTTATGTATTGTGAAAAACGAGCATCAAATTTTGCATTCCAATCTTAAATTGTGATCAACGTTAGTGACTTTTAGGGGAGGAAAGGTAGTATTTTAAAGCGATTTTCCTAATAAAAGTACACATTTAATATATAAATACGGCAAACAAGTGCACGTAAATCTTGTCGGTCTAGCGCAACTTTTTTGACCCAATATTAGAAATCAAAAAGTCAGTTATGCAGTTAGTTCTTCCAAACAATTTGAATGGTTCAGTGAGAATGCTATTACGAGTGGGAGCCAGCGCTTTTTATTAAATCGTTAGTATCAAAATTTGAAATCCAATTGTGAATAGAGTGGTAAAGTAGACGGCGTAGAAGACATACAGAAAAACGATCGACGTTTGTCTCGTGAAAGAAATCGTTACTCCCATGGTATGAGTAGTCAAACGTGCAAATGCATTTCAACACAAAGTAATTTTGTATCGATTTCTGTCAGCAGCTCAAGCGAATCTTAAGAATCTGGCGTTTGAGTGCTTACGCAGAACCTTGACCTTAGATTTGAAGTCACAACAGCTACCTGAAATAAGAATTTGCTTGTCGATAACCGATGTCGCTTACTTGTGTGTGGAACGTTGTTCGGTTTCAACTGTTATCTGGACCCACTTCGGCAGAAGCTAATCCATCCCAAAAATGGAACCAGGAAAGGTTTACCAATGTAACTGTATCCACAGTTACACTCAAATACAATTGAAATATAGAATGATATTTGTTGCTGATAAATGCAGTTCCTTCAAACGATGTGAAAGGCCGTCTCTGTATTTGTTGCGATGAGTAAGGTTACGCCTTTCCAAACAGTAGGTTTGCTAGTGATACAAGCCTTTTGCTAATTAGCCTTAAAATGATGAATGAATAAGAGCATATTTTCCTCAACCGTGAATGTTGGTTATTGAATATCCATTGTTTAGTCTAAACGTCGATAAACCGTGTTGTATAACCATTGGTTATGAAGGATAATGTTAACAGACAGTTTGAATTCACGTTAACTGGAAATAGTTAAAGGCACGTATTTTCTAAAATAACGTTTGTACTTGACCACATTCATGTTCAAGGTTTTGACATAAGTGAGTTGCAAGCAATAGTAATAGGCCCCATACAAGGAGCAAACCTAAGTGGCATGACCTTCTTTTACAGAAATAAGATATACTGGAATAAAATGTTTTACAAATCTATGAGATGAATTAAAAATAATTGGAATAGATTCTAGGCAAAATACAAATAGAAATTGCAGAGATATTCATCAACCTGACAATTTTGATGTAAGTATTCAGGGTATGGATAGAAACGACTATGAACACCATCCTGACAACGTAGGTTTTCTCTGGGCAGCTAGATTTACTGATCGATTAGTTCTTCACGTGCCTTGAGCAAGTATCATACGCCATAGAGGCTCGTCCTCTGGGTGGTGGATGGGTTTTCTTATATGAAGGTAAACCAAATACACGAATAAGGTGTCGCAAATCAACATGGTCTAAGGAAAAGAAACTTCAACAGAAAACAAATGGTACTCCCAGTGAAGAGGTATTGCATAAGTATAACGACCTCTTACCGTAAAACGGATTGTTACACAAACCATGGACATTACGAATGGTATTCGAAAGTGTGAAGTAACAATGTCCAATGTTGGCAATATGATGACGTGGGGTCAAAGCATTTTGCTAAGGTTGACGCGTAACTATATGTTCGTCAGAGACTTTCTGCCAATGGGCCAATATAAAAAACAGTGGAAAGAAAACTGTTTGGACTTATGCGAATCCTAATATGATGAGTATTAACTTGAGTTAACTTAATTTATTACTACACGTCATCAGTTTGTCAGGAAACGACAGTCGTCCGTTGACTTCCCACTCGATTATTGTATCTTAGTTCCTGTAGCAATAATTCAAGGGTGTAACAAACCAACCAATGAAGTCTGTTGACTACCTCAACACCAAAAAATCGATGATGCATCGTGTTTAGCAATATGGTCGAAATGTTTAATCATAAGCGTGGGATGCATCTACGTGCGAAAAACGTTGGAAATGTTTTGTAAAATGTGGCTCCAAGATACGGTGACATCTATTTTTGGGTAAATGTGATGAAGTTATTATTATGCCCAACGTTGAAACATTTAATTGTATCTACGGAGTTCCTGTTGCTGAATTTTGGTCTCCAATATATAGCATGGGGTGAGTTAAGCATTCAGTATTGTATTCCAAAAAGTGGTTGTGCAGCATTGAATCCGATATAAGAGCTATGTGTTGAAGGCAATAGATCAAAGACATGAACGCCACTAGGAGGCTGACTGAACCATTTCCTTTAGTGTTTCAAGCACTATTTGCTATGGATTGTTGTCACCATTGAGCAAACGGTAACTATGAACAAGGCTCAGTTTGTGGGTCATTGCCTTTAAGTTTGCTTGCTCTGTCATGTATTGGTCTCCTCATGAGTGCTTCTATAAAGTACAAGGTTGAGCAAAAAGAGATCTTCCACAAAGACGATCGACAGGCACACGAAGCACATGACCACGGCTGTGTAGGTTGTAAAGTGCTAACGTTTTGTCCATTGAATGAGCTTTTACACCGAATAGCAATTGTTGAATTCTGCATTATGTATACGGTATTCCTATACAATCGGGCAACGCTTCTGAGGCAACTTTGGTCACACACGGATAGTTAACGGATATCCTCGGCGCTTATTTGACAATTCTTGAACTGTTCAAAAACGAAACCAATGGAAATTGTGTCCGGTAAATAAATGCTATTGTAATAATTTTTCATGTTGCATTATACGTAGCATGAAGATGTTCTCGCCTATATTTCAGATAAAGTTGCGGATTATTATCTTCGTATATTCAAGCAGATCATATGGAATATCAATGACGGATTTTCATACATTTTCCAAAAAGAAGCACAAAACCCAGGGTAGTTCTAGCACTGCCTAGTGTTTTGTGTTCATAGAAGTAGAACCATAAAATTCTCTTCCAATTCCTTCGCAGTTAGTCGTTCTATCATTTAAAATGTTTGTACGTCATTACTCTGCTAATGTAGAAAAATGTCTTCCTTTGTGTCAATAACGAAACCGATTTCGAGTATAATAACAATTTTTTATGCTAAATCTACCAATGCCAAGTTCCTAAGAGAAGTCGCAATGCTTTCAATTTGTTTTATTAAAGAGTCCATTAACCGCATCCAGACTGCAGTTACTAACTAACGCTGCTCAACATAAAACTAATAACCTCACAAAATCTAGGAATAGTGAAACAGTGTTGCATCCACTTTGCGCCAAAGTCGATTTATTTCTGAGTCACATTCAAATTTGCGCTCTTCATATATTTACTGAACGTTTTGGAAAACTCAATAATAGGACTACCTACACACCATAAATGCCTACAATTATCCTTATTGTATACAGTTTTAACCATTAATTTAAGTTCACTGGACCAAATTTGAAGGAAAAACTTTTTTACTTATGTTACTTAAATCTTCACTTTAAATCATCAAGACAGTTTATATTTGCATTACGAGTTGAGTATAATAAAACAATTATCAAATGAGCCGTCACCTTCCATACATTTCCATTTTAACCTACCAAGTTGCACTTATCCCTGAAATAAACCGGATTTGAAAACAACCCACAATAAGCCGGTAAAATGTAACAGTACTCACGGACCTGCTTATGCCGAATTCTCACATAAAAGGGACCTGCTTCATGTCAGTGATGCACTGTTTCTATTTGGGTCATTCGAGCGACTCTTAAATTGTTCGGAATCTCTGAACTCAAAATACGCATCAAACACATCATTCGGTTAATGAATGGATAAATTTATATATAAATATATTACCCACGACGTCCATTTGTTCATAAATGATCACTCTAAATTGACAATTGTGTGACTGAAAAGTACCAGTGATGTAAATATTTTACAAATAAACCCTCTAGCGTTCATGATCTACTCTCGATGGAGGATATCAAAAATTGAAAAATGTTAGGGAGAGCTTTAAGGGAGTTTTGGTTATTCGGTAAAAATATAATTGATTTAAAGAGAACATATCACATTTACACTTCATAGAAATGTTTTCCATTTCTGGAACTTTTAGTATTTCTTGTAATAAAATATATATACTTGTGAAGTAAATTTCCAAAAATATTCATAAACGTTCCAATATTTATTTGAATCGATTAGGACAATTCTATGACGTTTAATGTTGAATATCATTATCGCTTGTACACTGCTTTGATTAAAATAACGGTGCAAAAATGAAATCACTGTACTGAATCGTTACTTACGTAAACGTTGTTGGTCTTGTTCCAAAAATATTAAAAAAACAACATTGATTTGTGCATTCAAAACTTGAATTTGGTGACATTGGTTGTTTAAAGAGATAAATCGTAATAATTATTGCAAAAAAACCGAACAGTGTGTGAACAATTGTTGTAATTGTTGGTTTTTCCATCTTGTGTATCTGTCGTTGAAATATAAGTGTGAGTTTTGATGTACATTAGAAACAAAATATAATTAATTAGTTACTGTTTTTACAAATAGGTTGAAAAATCTCCTGAATGCTTTTAGGCGTCAAAAATTGAACACTAACTGTCACTCTCAACGTTTGTTGCCTCCAATTTTTACCGACCTGTACTGGTCTTGTAAAATAAATTTCAGTGCGTTTTTTGCAACAGCAAACGTACAAATGAATAGAAGTTATTCTATATTTCTGCTATCTTTATTCTATTAGTATGCAAATTTCAAATTTGAAATTCCTATCAAGATCAACATGAACCCAGTGATATTATGACAACTGAGTGATTGTTGTTGCTTTTGGTTTTCCTTCATGTGTGCCTTGCTTATTCTCATTTGTATGTTCATAATCAGAACTAATTCCCAAATACTCATTATTTGTTCATTCATTATATTCACTCAGTGTTGAGTTATATTCATATCGTACGTTTCACCAATAATAATGATGCGACACTGGTATCAAATGGGTTGCACAAGAATGGTACATTGAGAAGTATTTCACTGTTCTTTTTTAGTCTTTTCTCTTTGCTAAATGTTATTGTTTTTAATGATTTCTGATTAGTCGTTATGATATTTAATTTGTGCTTACCGATAGAACATACGTCTGTCGAATCACCTTGAAACAAAACGGAAGAGATGTTAATTTTATTTAAAAAGTTTATGTTCTTTTACAACTAACACCACTTCAAGGTGTTTGATCAAAATTTAATTCAAAAGTGAGAAAGAAATCTAAAAAGTGGTCAACAAATAAAGAAATCCATATAATTTGAAAAAGTTTTATTCTGGATTATATTTAATCTTGTTCCAGAAATGATGTCAAAACACCTGGCTGATGTTTCAATGTTACAGAGCAAATTCATTTTTCTTCGGTCACCAAATCATTACAGTGTTGCCAAATGTCGTTCTTATTAAAGGAGTATCTCCACATTTCCTTTTTCCAGATTTCGCAAAAATGCCCGATGATATTATATCATATTATATATTATACTATTATTATTATATCATATTATATAATATTTCAATACTATTTGTGAAAAAATCAACGACGCAAAACCCATATTTTGTCTTGAATTTATTGCAATTGAAGAAAGTGGCTAAATTTTGAGTTCTCCTAGATTTCATAGTACATTGCTACCTCTCACGTGATGAACCTGAAGGCGTCGTGCATCACATATGTAGTGAATATGCTTGTTGTAACATGAATACTCTGATCCTTTAGATTGCTTGCAGATCATGCCCATTCAAATGAACAAACTTGTATAACTTTGAATAATGACCGCTAAGCAGTATAGGGACTTTATGCAGTATCACAAGGATCAGAAGTAAGATTTCACGTCATTATATAATATTCTAAAACTATGATTATATCAGTGTTCCTGTACAATTCAAGAATATAGTCGTTGTGATTGAAAAGAACCCTAGTCAATAGGAATATATAACGTTTGATCTTGTTCCGAAACAGAAAACAACCATTTGTTGTCAGCTTATTTTAATAAAACATGCTTGATATCAAGTTTTATTCATAGAAAACTTCTGAATCCTAAAATTAAGAACATGCATTAGTAAATGAGAAAGAAGAATCGATGAAATACTACGTTTCAGTTTCATTTGTAAGATTTAAATAATTATTTATGGGGCTTTTACTTGGTGGAAAACATTTTCAGTAAATAACATTGTTGATTAACATTGCCTTATCCATTATCATTAACCAATGCATGTATGCTGTGATAACGTAGAATACATTTAACATTATCTTGAAGATTGTTTTCAACAATTTTGGAACAGTTATATGTTCAAAGTATTTGTTTGTTACCAGCATTCATCCGAACATATATTCTCTTGGATATATAAAACAATGTCATTTTCGTAACTTTTGTACGCCTTGATAGTTTTAAAATAGTCTTCACGGAGTGTGTTGATTAGCAGTATTTAAAGATATTTGTACTGTTCTATTCTATACACGAAAGAAATGACATTTAATGCTGTATTTACATACCACTAATCATACTGCGTGGAATTACTTAGCCATATCAATTTACATTTGAACGTTACTTTTTCAACAATAAGGCTTCATCAAAGCCTCTTTATTCTACTTTTGCGACCCTCAAGCTTCAAGAATACTATTGTATGGTACAACGAGAAAAGCAATCTGGCTGTAAAATGTTCTCTTGGCGTTAAATAAACTCTTCAGAAACAATGTTAAAAATTATTACGTTTAAGGAAGTGGATTGGAGCTTGTGTCCTAATGGTGACTTGTTAGGACAATATTAATTCCTGGTGATAGCGAATATATATCAGTAATTATTAATTAACCAAGCAATCAGACTCCGGCCCTATCAATGTTGTATCTGACCGACACAACGACTAGAGAGGCTATCAAACGGTTCCAAAAAGAGAAAAAGACCCTAACATAGAGGTTGTGTTTAACATTTGCGGTTAGTAGAATGTTAAATTACAAACGTTTATCTGAACGTATTCTTAATTATTGTTCAAAAAACAGAACGGAACACAACATTTTCTGAAAACTGTGTTGCATACAAGAGCAGTTGCTCGGAAAAACAATCAACCTAAATATGAACGAAAAGATTTCAGTTGTATTTTCAATGAGAGCCGCATATAAAGTTGGAAAGTTTATTGGTTTAAACACAAAGGAAAATTTTTACGCAAAGTTGGAAAAAACAAGTGTATCGAATTTTTTCATAATAGCTAAAACCGAGCGCAAAGATACGATTACTCAACATGGTTTTTACTCACTTTGTATCATCCGAGCTACAATGAAAAAAATTTTCATTAAACTCAACAAGGTATTGTTATTAGTGACAAGCTTATTATTAATATTGTCAACCAAAATAAATTAAAAAAAGTCATCTGATCAATATTTCCTTCCCACGAAATCCAAGAATGATAATATTTCATGTTGATCTAACTGAATTAAGGTGGTGAATAACGTGAGATTTCAGTAATATTACCAACAAGTAAAAATTAATTACGACATTCTACATTTTCGGATTAAACAAAGTTATCAGGAAATATGTTGTTCTTAATATATGGACACTATACTTACGCCCGAACAATTGTTTTTCTGATTTTAATTTAGAATAAAATGTTTTTAAATCATGTGTCAGAATATTCAACATAACAAAAACATCCAAAGCAATCAACTATGAGTGTACGATTAGTGAAACAGCTGAATTTTGATTGAACAAAAGAATGGATACCATGTTACCGTTTACTCGAGCTACTTAATAACATACATGGAGTTCTCAAACTATTGAATCATTATCTTAGATTTTATCATGAGAAATGTTTGGTTAGGAATTTTATTACTCAACATTTTTATTACACCATATGTTCTGCAAAATATGATGAAAAAACAACGGAATGTATTTTTAAATTACCATTACTCATGCGTGTTGGTCATTGATGAACTTCATGATCGTCAATGAGTTGCAATTTGACTACGTTGAAAATAGTCTCTCCGGTAATTCAAAAATGTTTCTTTCGTCTGTAACTTGAATAAATCCAGAAAATTTCGTACATATTAGCTGATTTTCTTTGCATTTAAACTGTTCAGGCGGTAAGACTTAACATCTCATAAGAACAATGTATCCAATGAGCTACGAACGCTACGTTAGATTGCTAGCTTTATGAGAACTCAAAATCAAAATAGTTTTGTTATAATCATTGCAGACGGCATAAAAAGTACTACAAAAATTGACGCAATGTTTCACATTTTTAGTTCATTACCTTTTGACAAAGATGATGAGAATTGTCATGGGACACATGGGTTAATCAACGTGACATTTTATAGTTGTTCATTCTGTCTTACCTGTCAACGTAACTGTAAGAAGAATGTAATGCTAATTCATCATTTTCGTTTCATTATGATAATGCATGACGAAAATTTGCCACATGACCACAGGAAATATTTTAGTGAGCAAAAAGTTGTTGTTTTAAACTGAAACAATAATATATATGAATTTGTGTTCAACTTGTATTGGAACCAAAATATTTTTGAAGTTTTTGTTAAATGTTTGAAGTTAAAAATCAAGTATGTCGCTATAAATTGGTATAGTTAATCGGATGCCATTATACAGCTTCTCTTATTCCATAATATGTAATATATACAATTCGTCATAGTGCTTCAGCAATATGAATGTATGTATATATCCACTACAGAAAACCAGTTGCACCATATTATTGCATATAATAACTCAACTCACCAGGTCCGTCTAAGGCAAATTAAAAAACATAGATAATAAAAAATTTTCAGCTACATGAAATTTTTAAAATTCACAGTATTGTATGGGTTTTGTCTCAAATTTGCCAAATAATTATCAAAACCTTGAGGTTATTTCCATCACTGGTATGATTTGGATGAACATAAGGATTGTCAGACAGCGTATAAACTAGGTTTGTTAAGTGCAGTCAACATATAGTAATTTATGACCCTTGGTTTCATTAAAAACGAATCTGTACACTGCATTAAATAAACAAAATACGTTTAGTTATTATTCTATTATTCTGTTTTATTACAACTTAATTACATTTACATATCTCTAATAATATTGCAAATGTCTTTGCTGTTGACAGCACAGGTATCGTTTTGCAACATTAGAAGGAAGCCAAAAACGTGCGTATAATCTTTATTGTATAGAAGGATTTTACCCATCAAAACAAACGTTGACCCATAGCAACAGAATAATTTCATTAAAGATTAAAGTTAAATTCGAGCAGGTTTGTTCTTAATCAATTTCAAATTAGATGTAAATGTCAGGAATACTCTGAATGAAAAATATCACCTAAATTTATTTTTGAATGCTGTTTTGTCGAAGAATTGAACGCATGTTTATGTATAAGTTGGGAAATAGGGTCAGGTTCTGAAATAGTGTGATCAAGTTGTGTTGACAGAAAGTAGGTTCAAGGTTATTAAACTTTTCAGTAATGATTTTAACAGAAAACAGATTTCTATATAAGTCAGTTAATAAACCATAAAGAACGGGACAATTTGATCCAAATTTAATAGGGTGTTGTGAGAGTATGAATTCCCATAGTTCATCTACTTATGTACACTGAGATCATGTATATCGACCGTCAAATAGAGGATGTGCTTCCTTCACAAAAAGCTAAATAGCGTATGTAAGCGGTAGGGCTTCCAAATGTTTAGCAAACAAAAAACTGAAATTAACTGCATTGAAAGACTGCAAACATAATCGCTTAACAGATTAAAAGTGAGTAAAATATAGAGGAACCTAGATAACGGAACGCTATCTATCAAGTAGACAATTTATATCAATTTACGAAGAAACGTGTATTTTAGGACGTCGGTTAGTATAAATTACAAGGTGTCAAAGATCAAATGAACAAAAGCAACCAATCGCCCCACAAGACTTCTTTGCTTTTTTGTTTTATCTGAATACTGTACATTATTGACTGTCGCAAAAACCACGCAATTTTTACATTTTCCATTCAAATACCTAATACCTAATTGAACTGCATATCGTAGCACAGGACAGATAAATTAGTAGAATTCAAGGCGCTTTGTGGAAGTGATCTCAAACATTCTTTCAAACCAAAAACGGTTGACTGTCTCAATGTGCCATATTATCTTTCATTCCAAATTATGCTCTTGTTCATTTTAAGTTGACGCTCTATTTGAAATACGCCACTGCATCTTAAAGTCATTGCCATTACATTATTGTATGTGCAAAATTCCATTTACGTATCTTTCCTGTGAAGTATTCTGTGGTTTGAAACAAATGACGTGCTTTTGTTAAACGGTGTTAAATGGCGCACATTGGTAGTAAACGTTTGGAAGGTTTCGTAAGCCAAAATATGAGCTAACCTGGTTCTGTGCCAAACGTTTTTCAAATGCATACCGGTGGGGAAACGTCTGTCTCTTTTAACAATATAATTAATATCAAGCAGGTTGTTGGATTCAAATCTGGACCAAAGATTTAGTGTGCGACGGCAAACAACTTAGTTTTATACGACCATCAGATTTAGTTAAACTGTAATTAAAAAATATGAATAACAGGTCAAAATATGTGGGTCAAGTACTGAGCAGGATCCAACTTTTAACAATTTTTTCTCTAGTAAATATGGTTAAATAAGACAGCGGGCAGATTAGAATGTGAAAAATATAGCACCATTTTGGCCAGTGAATATATGCAAACTTGTGGTTTCTGAAATGGCCATATTTTCCATATTCAAGTCAGATTGTACATAATTCAGCAAATTTGACTTCGTGTAGCAGACAAAAAATGAACATGTCGGCAGTTCCCTCAACAAATTAAACAATCATTTATTACAATTCTAACTCAAGATAGTGGAAGGTAATCTTATATATTGATAAGTATTAGTTATCTTTGTGCTCAAAGATGGCAGCTATTCGGGAGTTACTGAAAGCACAATGGTCAAATATAATTATGTATTATGACATGGTTGGTTTCCAAAATTGTTGGTGACTTGAATATCGGTCTCAAAGAAATTGAATCAGTTGATTGGTGATATAAGTCAACAAAAATATTTAGAGTAAACACATAAACAGAGCAACACGATTGGTAAAGCAGAAAACAACGTGATTTTAGTATGTAAACTTAAATTACTATAGATGTGCGATGCGATTACTGGAGAAGGAACAACAGAACGTAAATATTGTTTACAATTTAAGAAGATCTACACAGCAAGCCTTCATTGCCTTTTATTTTTTACGGAAACACTGTATTTTTTATGACTGTCACAAAAACAACGCGATTCTCACATGGTCCTTTAATACAACATATATAATTAAACATCAAATCATAGCTCACAATATCATGTCATGTTCTTTGTAACAGTTGAGAATGATTTCAAATTCAGTTCGCACAACAAATGATTGATGACTTTGATAAAATTTGGTATATTTTGGAACCATACTATTTCCAACTTCTAACAAATGTCAAAAATACTCATACATGGGTAACTTGACACTATTCAATGTTAAAAAATGTGCTGACGTTAAATAAACAGTCGAACAAACAAAGGTTCCATAGCACTCTCTATATTTTGTGGCAGTTGATTATGTTTATGTTTTTACAGTCAATCAATAATATTATTGAAATAATAAGGGAGTTTGAATCCACAACTATTGAAAAATGTTTGTCATCAATTACTTTACTATGTACTAGTTATCTGAGGCAACCAGGTTTTATTTTTTGTCCGTATAATTTGTGAAACTTAAGAGGAAACGATTTCTATAATCGAAAAAAATATGTAATGATTTCATGAATTTATGTACAAATGAGCAAAAATGGTAATATTTTTTGATGTGAAAATATACCTGCATAAGATCCCCGAGGACAAATGTGGTGGGACACATAAGGCACTTTTGGGTTGTACTGTGCTACAAACTCTATATTATACCTAAATAAGAATGAGCTCGTGAACGTCTATATATCTTGATGTTATCGACGTATCTGTTATGCGATTGTTTCTGTTGTTTAAGTATCAAACGATATTATCTATTATAATACGCCCAACAGTGAAGAATTGTGGACGGTTACAGTTGTTGCATTTCAAAAGGTAAACTAAGTCGGTTTCTTTGCGGTATACAAACTCCATTTCAATATCGGTTAGAAAACTTGTTGAGCCTAGTGTGTCGTGTCTATTACCCAGTATGTTATCAACTTGAAATTGTGATCAATGGTTTATTTTGTTCTATACGTAAATAAGAATAAGTGCAATTTTATTAGAAATTAAGAATACAGGAGTTAATTGTGTGTATCAAAAGATGAACAACATTTGCATTTAAACAATTGTTATCTTCCAATTTTGACGGCCATTGAATATGTTTGATGTATTCAGGTCACTAATAACGAATTACCAGAAAATTATTTTCCTCAAAAATTTATAACAAATATATTTTCACAATTATATCTTAGGAATATGTTGATCAAGATTAGTGAACTTTGTTGTGAAAGATGTCAAAAACGATTGCCTCATGATGAAAAAGTTTGTTTATTTCAAAATATTAGGTTGGATAATTACATATCCGTCTTAATAAAGTGGATTAATTGGACAGCAATATAGTTCTGAGAAAATATTTAGGATAATCAAGTGAACAACATGATGCAACTGTTTGACTTCGAATAAAAATGTTGTTTCTTGCATATAATAATAAATTAGTATGCGTGTTATTATTACGAAAGAAGATTTCACCGATGATAGATGGTAACGTTTCAAAAATATTACTCTCACCAGCGTCGTATGCTTTTAGTTTGCTTTAAGTGATTAGTTGTTTTCTTACGTGCCACAAAAACCACTCTTTTCTCACGTTATCTCATTAAGTTACTAATATTTAAATAACGGAACAACTTCCAGATAATTTCTACGGCATAGTATTCTTGAATAAAACAACTAATTCAATCAATCAATTTTATTCCATGCCAAAAGAATATAAAAGTTCTGTCAGAAAATTGGGTCAGTTAGCAATAACCCTTAAACGCATTAACCCATATGCTGGAGAATTTCATAAGCTTCATGGACAATACCCAGTTCTGGTGATCACTAAACACGAGGATAACATTTATTGAAAACCAAGATGCGAAATAAATATAAGTTACTATTTTTATGGTGAGTATTATTAAGTATGACAAAGACTGTAATGCAGTAAACCAACGTTTAATTTTCAGTTTCAAAGTAATCATTGAATGCTGTTCTATCAATATCGTGCAGCTCTGGGGACGTTGTTTGTAAAAGAAAGCCACAGGTTACTTTATTGAAGTTTCAAATCGTGCCCGCTATTTATGCTATGACGTTTTCGGAGGTGAACAATTCTGTGTTGTCCCAGCGACCACTGTGACCAACTGTCCTTAGCTGGCAGCGGATCATTGAACATTTATGGAAGCGGTTTGGGACTTCATTGGAGCTATCTCATCCCGCCTCAGAATGGAGTTGACATGAAGTAAATATAAGTACTTTCCCAACTGTGATTAGGCGATAAAACTGAGGATGTATCCAAACTCAAAAATGCAATCTTGCTATTCAAACACAAGATTTATTACAAGAAAGTTCCGTTCTGCTAGCCAAATATTTATCAATAAATTATGAAAAGTAAAAACAAATTTTCAAATTCATAAAAGTAAAAACACATTTACCTCCTAAAGTGATGTCGAGTTTGAAGTCTTCTGAAATATGGAGAATTCGTTCAAAATTAGCTTCATGATTCTAGTTGTAAAGTAAAACGGAATGCGCACTGTACCATCTCCAGATGAAAATGAACCGATGACCTAATTACATATGAATCAATGAAATAAATGTTTTTGTAATATTTCCGGTTTCTTGTTGTTTGATATCTGTTTTATATCATTTCCTTAAGAACATTTACAAAGGGACTTATAGTACCAAATTTGATGTAAGGTATTAGTACGTGTGGGAAACAGGAGATTTCCGTGTTACACAATTATGGAGTGATAGTTCAATTGGCACCCACTGTTGTGTAAAACGTGATTAATACTGACGTACGGAGGACGCATAAGTATAAAATTAAAATACTGAATGCTCTGTGGAAATACCCCCACAACGCGTATCATCACTTACTATTCATTCTTTTGATATTGACTGTGAAATTAAAGTGAACAGTGTATATTTTTTCTACATTTTTATAACTTCCAATATGACAATAGATTCCCAACTACAATGATAAATATGTTGAAGCAAAGATGAACGTGTAATAATTGTGTAATATTTCAAACTTGGATTAGTATGTTCATTAATGATACCCCCTCTAAATATCACTATCAAAATACCCTTCGTCCTTTGACTTTCAAAAGTCAATAATAGAGTATTCTTGTTTATTTGTTTATGAGAATCGACTCAAAATGCTCGTTGCACCTCTGCTCGCTAACTGTAAAATGGTTGTTTTTTACCCATACTGGAAAATAATTCTAAGTGGAAGATAATTTGGATTATCGTGAATAATATGTTTAGTAGCTATAAATCATATCCAGTGGACACTACTACCCAATGTGCACCTTGTTCTTCGGAAATTGGTTATTGGAAGAAATTTGGACAGCAATCTGGAAGAAGCATTCAATGAGTAGTAACTTGATGATAATGGAATAAAGCTGATACTGAACAGATTTCATCCGCTGGCTCAAAATGTTTTATGTCTGATTATTATTCATATTCTTCATATCAAAATATTTTAAATCAATTTACAAAATATGAAGCACAACGAAAAAATCAATGTTAGAATAAAAAGTAATGCTAATGAAATTATTTTCTTTCCATTTTACAGAAAAAAACTTATTTCACATTGAAGTTAAAAATGCGTATCAATAAGTTCCTTTAATCTACAAACCCCAGATAGTTCTTCTTTACCGTTGTAAACGTTGCACTACACTCTTCAACTCCTGTTTTGAATCCACGTTTATTTTAAATGATTTTTATTTAGCAAACAGTGTAAATCAACCACAATTTTTTCTCCATCATACGGAATTCAAACATGAATTTGACATTCAAGTTAATATTGCGTGTCAATAAGTTCTTTTATTCTGCAAACCCCGGATAGTTCTTCTTTACCGTTGTAAACATTGTATCGCACACTTTAACTCATGCTTTTAATTAAAGTTTATTGTAAATGTTTGTTTAATTAGTAAACGATGTCAATCAATTAAAATCAATTGTCTCTTTCCCGACATATAGGAGATTTCATGGTACTGTTAACAAAAGAAGAATAAAATGTACATATGCCAGTTGACGATTTCTTTAATATGCTTCAAAAAGAAGCTGTGGCATTAAAACTCACAGACACGTCCTCGATTTTTAACTGGTTTACATGAGATAGGCATTTTTTATCTAGTTACCTGTTATCATGATGTAATTATGAGGAAATTACGTCGGTAATTCAAACCAAATATTGACGGATAATGGTAAACATTTAAACGTTTCGTTGAAATCTATATTGGAGACGTATTATGTAACTGAAAACTGTTTATATGATGTCGTCAGCTCCATGTATCCTGGTTCTAGTAGAATAATTGCATGAATTATTCATTGATATGATAGTTCACTGAATACTTTCCCGTAAAAGCAGAAAATGTTGATATGTGTATATGTGGAACTCAAGAAATGTTGTTAATATTCTAACAAACGGCTGTCAAGTGGTAAATTAATTGAGAAAACCTCTATATGCATGGTAGTTTGATCAGAATTAGCCTCTTTATATATGGTTAAACATAAGAAAATTGTTGAAAAAGTTCTCTTTACTAAACAAGATCTTTATTAGCTCAAATCCCTTAACGACAAACGGTGTTATATTTAATGCGGAATTTTAAATAGGATGGTTTCTATTCTCTTATCCTTCACTCATCGTAGTATAGGTCAAAGGAGCACGCAACGCTTTCCGTGAATGTGCAAATTGGACAGCGTAATGAAGCACAACATAATGCTCAAAAGCAATACCGAAGATCGTGACCCGTATGAAATGATTACGATATATGCGGGTATGTGTTCATCAAAGTATTTATATGAAACAACGTATTTGTTTGATATAATTTTGTAAACAGCATATGAAAACATGTTACTAGCAAAGCCATGCTACGATGTATCTCAAATATATTTACAGAATGCGTTCAGGTTTCTATCTGCGCAAATCCAAAGCACATAACAATCTTATTTTTAAGGAGCCGGGAGTGCACATGGATGACATATATTTGAGCCTTTGTTAGATATTATGCGATAAGAAATGCTATTGTGAATTGTCGTTCAATTCAAAAGCACACAATGTTTTCCAAGAGATGGTAAATTGTGATATTCCCACTCAAATTGATACGCAGCTGTCTAGACTGTTTTTGGCGCACTGGGTTTTTCAACGTTTGTAGTGCCGCCAGAACGTTTGATTTGTTTTACGTATTTAAAAATGGTCAATTTTATGTAGATAGTGTATATTATGCTTCATTAAACTAATGTTCAACATCTTTATTACTCTTGCCCGACAAATAATTTTGACTGTCTGAACACATTTCTCTGTTTTTATTGTGTGTCGTAAGTAGGCCTCATCCCAATGGAATAGTGTGATTATATTTTCAGATGGGTTAAGACTCGAACGAGGTCATGTTCTTCTAAAGTGATGTGATGAAAGGTCAAACCCTTACCGCATCTTGAATTCTTGTAACTGTGTGTGATAATCTTTTTCCCATTATTAGTAACTGCTATTATAAATTAAGGTTTGAATACATTTGGACCAGGTTGAATATGAAAACATGTATATATGAATATGTATGAATATATGTATACATAATTCGTCACATTGGATTACGAGTAGAATTATCAAATAAAGTATCGTTTCGTTTTAAGAGACATATTGTCAAAATGTATACAAACTTGACAATCCTACATAGTCGCACTTCTGTGCTCAAATTTGCGTTACACTAGACAAAGGTTTCAAAATGATTTCAGAATAAACTAACACTTGCAACCGTTAATTTAGTGCACTTTCTGATTGCACTTACGCATGCAAAAATCAAGCAATGTTCTCAACCAGCGTTTTCCTTAACGTTTTCCTTTACGTCGCCAAGCTGAAAAAACTCTTACAAATGTTTAGCCTAGAAAGTTGCTTTTTCTTGAAATACTTTTCCTGCTCACGTACCAAAGTCTGAGCTTTTTGTGTTTCTAGTCCGTCTATAAAGCACATTGTGAATCCATCCATACATCGTTCATCCTGATTAGTAGCATTTCGTTCCCTGTAGTCTATCAGTTTGTTCCCGTCCGGTACGTAAGCTTTGAGTTCCATTTTTTCTAACTATCTTCACCAAAGTTTGACAATCGGCTGTAAAATTGAACAACCATCATTCTAAATGGATAATCAATGAAGCCGAAAATTCAACTACACTGTCACACTCATGTAGGCCTATCTGGAGCTAACTTGGTTTACTTCTGAAATTATTGCGTGTATAAGCAAGTGATGAGGAACGAGGCTTAAGTTAGTGAGCATTGGAGGAAAAATGTGATTTCATCAGGGTGAGAAGGTTATAAAGTCACTCCATCAGTAGAAGCAGGTCCTTGCGTTCGTTTGTGATGGTTAAAGCGGCAATATCTTGCAACAGAAATGGAGTTGTTAGTCTCCTTAGAACCCGTAAAATCTTCAGTGGATTGATTGTTTGTGAGCATTCAATTGTCTGTTAGATTTTGGAACTAATGTTTACTCATAGAACCACTCAGATAGGAACATCTATAAACAGTGAAACATTGCAACGGACTCATCAGGCCATCTACATATATGGCTTTGTTGAACGTAATAGACATACATCAGGTACGAACTGCTCAGTTGTGTTATCTCATAAGGCGATGGTCAAGATTTTCTCAATGGTCGCAGAAAAAGGTATAGAAATTTCTAATGAAAAATGATTGCGTGATAAATAGGAGTAAACTTATTCATTTATTGAGAACTTGCTACATACAAATTATTGCTTTGCCATCACTTCCTGTAAGCGATCTTCTCTCGGCTTTGGTCTGTTTATGAGGCAAACATATACACCTGTTTACATAGCATTTATAATATATAAAATATCATGCTTACATATACAGAACCTTGATAAATTAAGTTCATTTGACTGGTCTATATTCTTTTGACTTGTCGTCCTATTTTCCTTAATTACTACCATATGCAAAATCTGGAGCAAAGTGAGGTATTCATGGCTCATTTACTTTTCACTTCGCACTTCAAAAATACGTCAGCGTTATTTCATTGTGCATTAGACAAACTGTTTATCAGCCAGCGGTGTAGTAAATTGCACGTTCAAATCACCTGGAAACTTTTGGAGGTAAATTATGTCCTCCAACACAAATGGTCCGTGTGTGTAAATCGCGTAACCTTCATATTTTTTGGAGTCATACTAAGAGGGTTGCATAGGCTGAAAACGTTGATAAACTATGGATAATGTGATGCTGAGCGTGAGCTGATCTTTATCCTTCTTCCAACACAAAATTCATTCATTGACTTTCAGAACATGGCGCTAAATGTGAGGCAGCTGATAACATCTATCTGGCATACAAAAACAGTTTACACAGATAGCGTTTAGATGCTACTAATAGCAATTGTAGGTAATTTGATACGCTCAGGGAAGATTTTATCATGTTTGCACATGGAAAATGGTTGCATTGTGTTAGCAAATTAACCCCTGAGGAACCTAGAAACCTTTTGAAGTGCTTAGAGTAAACCTCCCTAAGCAAAATCTACGTGATACATTACATGAACAGACATGCAAAGGTGGACTTTATACAGTGAATAAAACATCAATACATGTAGACAAACTGACTTCGAATGTAGGCATTCACATCGTCAACATATATATATGGTAACATCTCAGATAAATCAGCTCATAAACTTCACATGGTCTAAATCATGGAAAACGGAAAACATCTAGAATCTTCATCAACATAATAATTGAATCTGCTTGGTGGATTATAATTTTGATATAAGCAACATGTATCAAAAAATCAAAAAGTTCCAAAAAAATTTCCTGAGTATTTTGTTTGGAAACTTACTTGTGAACCAAGTAGACTCTTTGCCTGTCATGTAATGTAAATGTAATATGATGTGATTTGTGGACTCTCAATTCAAATCCTGAGTGAATCACCAGATCACCAGATCAACAGAATAATAACATATCGTAAATAAACACAATGTTTACTAGGCTTGCACGGAATAACTTACTCAATTCTACAAAAATTATATAAAATGTTTTTGATTCAATATGATTCAATATTCTGTAACATTTGTCTCAAAATACTACTGACATGTTGCGTTTTTTGACGTTTTCACTTTGTTTCTTGATGCATGATAGCATTGCATGATTACTCTTTTTACAACGCATCGGGTTTTACAATCGTGTAATTTTCTGAACGGCTAATATTTTACAATTCGATAGATATTTGAAACCTTTTGTTGCTCTCTATTGCATAAACAGTAAATGTTTTTTGTAGCTCAGTAGTACATCAATGGTAAAGAGATAATTATATATCCTGAAAGCAATATCATTTTCTTGGTAAAAATAAGTTCACATTTATGGACATTATAAACTTTCAATGAATGGATACTTTAAGTTTATGTATATATAAAGGATACACTTTCTACATTCATTCACTTTTGGTAACAGGCAAATATTTGACAAGCAATCAAAATCATTTATTTCAAAGATTACTAGATTAAATTATCTAAGAATTTGTTCTTAAACTGGAAAATAGTCACTCGTTGAAATTTCATCAAACAATATTTGTAGCACGAAAATTAAATGTTCACTTGTTTTATTATAGAAATGGTCGCAAATTTCATCATTTTTCAGAACAAATAGGAACAAACGTACACCACAACAATTGTCAACATGTAAATTTTCTTACCTCTCACCGATTCTTCCTTTTGGATAACTCCTAAATCAAGAGGATATTTGTAGTATTTCATGAAAAGCATACAATATATTTTGTTTATTGATTTTGACTCGTTACAGCCATTGAACAAGAACCTTTTGTTACACCATTTCATTTATTATGAAATGCGTAGTAAGGCCTTATTCGTGAAATATTTTGCATGCAACAATTATTTTCTCTGAGTTGCTAACTATGTGCTTGAATTACCCGAGCATTTAGTGCCATGGATCAAAATATTATTTATTGCCTAAATTTATAAAAAAAATTTGAAAAAATTGTTTCCGTTGATTCAAAACTTCTTAGTTATCGTGCATAACTTTAAACAACTATGCTAATTTGTCTACTTATAAGAAGTAACCAAGATGACGTTATGGGCAAGTTTGAACCACTTTTGCTATATTAGCAATGGGTTGTGATTCTCATTTAGTCACTAGTTTAAATACAGTCAGTATTTTTTCTATGAACATTTGTAATATTATACTATTCCGATCATCGTCATTGACAGAAATACAGCGGTAGAATAAGCGAATCAATCATAGTCATAAAACGAAGAAATATCGCTCAAAAATATCTAAAAGTAAACAAAGTGGAGGAGAAATCGAACCTCATTCATCTATCGTTTCTTTTACTGAAGGGTTACAGGCATTCATTAGGTGTTGACAAATTAAAATTACCTATTAAATGTGGGTTGGTTGGTAATAAAAAATATTAACATTCGGCTACCCCAAATTTTTTGTCAGTTTAAGCTGGCTTTTAAATAAAATAAAAACATTCCACGACCAATGAAAAACCCCAGCTAACGCTTGACAACGGGTGCGGTTTGTACTTGATTTTCAGTTTTGTTTTGCAGGATTTCAGACCAAACATCTTTGAAAATATACTGATTCCTAAGTTAAACAAGAGAGGTAACTTTGAGCGATGTTGACAAACATCCATGTGTGTCGAAAGTCATCGGAAATTTTTCTTTGTAACAAGCGCATTTAAAGTTGCGTTTGCAAGGCGCACAAAACTTTGCTGAACTAAAAATTTACTTTATTCTATGTGGGTACACTGAATAGACTATAATTGTTGACGGAATCAAAAGTGACTTTTGAAAAAGAAATAGAACGATAACATTTTCAACTAGAACAATTAAACAGCATTTTTGTTTTTTAAAATCCCACAGTCAGTGTATAAGAAAAAACTCGATGTTTACTAGTATTACAGAACTTTTTGTGGAAATAAGGTCTTTTTTCTTAAAAATTGGTAATTAGCAATCTCGGAGGTGAAGTTAAAATTCTCCGGATACCTAACACACAGTCCAAAATCCGGCATTAATGTGTTTGGTTTACTTGAAAATTATGCGGTGATCATAGCCATGGATTCTGCGATGAATAAGAGATATCTCTAATATATTACTACAATTGTGAAAATGTATTATAACAACTCATGTCACACGCTCATAGACAAAAATCAATCAAATGTTTACACTCTTTCTTGAAACATAAAATCAAATTATTTTTTATAAAACTGGAATTTCAAACTTATTTTAGAAGGATAAGCTCAATCATTATTGTTTTCAAAAACTGATGTTAACCGGGAAAAATTAATCAAGTGCTAACTGTATCAAAACAACCATCAAATTTTTTTTTTAAAAGAACTGAAAAATGTAAGGTTGCTCAAATAATAACCAAGCAATTTCGGTGGGCGTGCGCTACCTAGCGTTTCACAATGAAATTGTCACCATACTAGGATAAGAAAGAAAAATCAATTAAGTAAATGCACAAACTGAATGTCATATATCTGTGTTTATTGATTGTCTACCTAGACTGCTCTCCATGCGCTTGCAGCTTCACGGTAACGTGCCTGTTCCGCATGACAGAAGTCGGCATAAAATGTCATATCGTATTTTCGTTCCTTTTTTCAATCCCTTTAAAACGGTTGTGATTGATCTTCGAACATTGATTTTATTCCTTTCTTACCTCTACCAAACATGCTCAAATGATTCGAGTGCTATATTCTATACTGGTCTACTTGAAAAATTATGTATATGATCATTTAGTGTCAATCTATCTCCGAAAAAACCAACCTTACCTCATTCACAGATATTCT